>OMLB01054517.1:46388-59581 GCA_900302555.1 Myripristis jacobus
CAGATGTGTAGTTACAGTTCAAAATAACAGGTGTAAAGCAATGTAGTTTATGAAATTTGTCATGCTGAATTATTCCAACAGTATGCTGAATACACCCACCAGCCTAGGTACCACTTGAATGTTAACATTGTAAAAAAAAAAAACAAAAAAAACTATCTCTGGAATATATTCAGCTATTTCTTTTAAGCCTCCCCTTGACTTTGCTTAAATGCAGTCCTTACAGCTGCTAATTACTTTGAATTACTTGGGAGAACAAAAGGTTTGTCATTAAGGAAGAGTTGATGAAAATGGGGTTAGTAATTAATTTGTATATCTTGTCATTGCAAACATGTCACAGAACTGTAAGAATGAGCCTACATAGATATAACTAATCAACAGTCAGTCATCCAACAGGATGATGCAATACAAACCCAAAAAAGAAAAACAAAGCACAAGACACGCAATAGCAAGTTCAGCAGGATGTAGTGAGTCTGTCTGTCTTACACAGCTTTGCCTTCCTGGCACCACCACCCTAGGGCATGCAAGGAAAAACGCCCAGTGCAAATATTTAAATGTTACCAGGCTACAAGGTTAATGTCTGGAGAAAACGTTGGTAAAAAGGCAAGCTTCATATCAAGCACACCATCATTTTAAGTCAGGAAATAAATTTTGATTGTGAATTTGGTCCTCTTAGGGAAAACGTGTAGTTTGGTTTGACAGTTTGATTGATGATCCCAAACAATGGAATCTGACTGAATGTGTTTTACAGGTGCTACTATTGAACAGGAAGATGAAACTGGAGATGTCGCTCCACAGGAGGAGGCACCGTGTACTCCCACATATGGCAAGGTAGTAGAGCAGATGGATAGTAGTTGGTTGATTCTATACAAAAAACATTGTTCAAAGCTCACTGTATGGCATACCAATCTGTTGTGGTCTGTATTAGACAGAAGTGCTCAGGTCCCAGTGATCAATGATCTGTTCTATTACAGAGTAACCTGACTGAAGACGACACCCTGGCCCATCAAGAAGATAAACACCTTGGTTTGTTGTCACTATCTTGATTCATATTATGGCAAACTGAATTGTTGAAAACATCAGTCCCTTTCCCGCACCTTTTCCTTTTGCATCTGTGAACACATGCACAGTAAATTTATGATTTGCCAACAGAAGTGATAGATTTTATTTATTACTTGATCCCGACCTCACTCTTGTGACTCTGTTGGTTCATGCCCAGTTTGATTGGGTTTAACATTTAAATGGAAACCTAGGCAGCGCTGCACTTCAGCAACTTTATCATCTGTCTTTGTATTCACAGCCCTGCTAGTTGACACTGAACCAGCAGCTAGTGAGCACCATACCGACATAGTTCTCTCTCAGAAGATGGTAATGAAATTCAGTTTTTAAAAAAAAAATCCTACAACAACAAAATTGCGAAACAACACATTTTCTAACCGATGTATGTTCTCTGTATTACTGTTTAGGACAGTGTGACTGGACAAGACACCAGCTCTATTGAAGAGGCCTGTCAGGCAGATGTCTGCATTGGTATGAGACCATATTTTGTGGCAACAGAATAAACAAATCCGACAGCCTATCTGTCAGGCATGCCCTCCAATTTCTGGGGTTTTACCTTTGATTTAACTATTGTCCATTTAATTCTGTTAATGGCCAAACAACAAATCCATCCACCTCAAAAGCACCCATTTTTTAGACATTAATTTGTTTTTTGAATCCAGAATATAGACCATGTTGTCCTGCTGTGTTGTAAGCCTGTTTTTCCTCTGATATCCCTTTGTGCTTCCAGATTTGGTACATGGAGCTGAGGCAGTGGCCAGTGAGCAGCTGTTGCACACAACCCCGACACGAGATAAGGTAATAGAATATACTCTCATGCATAGAAAATTGAACTTGGAGACATCTGATGTGAAAACACACAGGGTTCCTAAGACAGGTCTGTAAAGTCTGAATAAGAAACACATCTAGTTGGCATTTTCTTAAAATGAATTTTATATAGTACGTGTAATGTGGATTTAATGCAGTTTGAGAATCGTTTCACATGGTTATTAGAATCACAGGAGCAGTACCTTAATAAAAGCTGGACAACAGTCCAGGATCTTTGCACTCATGCAGCAGCCAGTTTGAGGGTGCTGTGCTGCACAGTTTTGTAAGTGTAGTGGTTACAAAAATGCTGTGCTACCAGTTTTTTGTTTTGTTTTTTTTTGGTTTTTTTTTCTAATAAATAAATAGTCAACGCAGTTTCACCGTTCAGTCATAGATTCCTCCACCTGAGTGTTCACATTCTTGTTTTTGGTGTGAAGAATGAGTTTTAGCTGTACAGTGATGTGGCTTATTTGGTCATTTCAGTGCCCAGCTACAACAGCCATTGATCCCAGTGAATGTACAAATCTAGTCAGTAGTTAAAGTCTGGAGTGTGTTTGGAATGTTGAAATGGGAATATTTAGGAATAGGGATTCACATTACCATCGACAGCTCTGCAGTTTGTGATTTTGCCGATTTTCCAGGATTCAGAAGTTGATGTCATTCCGGAAGAAATGTCCAATTCTGCAGACAGTAGTGTCGGTAAGTGATTACATGGTTATGCAGTGATTTTGTACTTCTGCTTTCAGAATGTATTGAATTAGATAAAATTCCAATTACAACTCCCTCGGGGAAGATGAGCTGTTGCAACACCAAGTAGTAATGGGATAAATCAAAGAAGAATATGTTGTAAATAACGAGCTTTCAAGTGCATCCATGATGGTTGCCATGTGATGTGGGAGAGACTCAAGAAGAAAATTACTTTTCATCCGCAGGAGTATACCTGCACCCATATTTGAGTCTGTAGTGTTTGCTATATTATGCCTGCAATATGAACTGACCTAGCATATTGAATATGTATTTTCTTGCACTTTTCCTTTTCAGGTGTCCAGTTGTCAACTGTGACACATCTTTCTCTAGTAATCATCAACAGCTCTGATGATACTGTCGTGTGCTTGAAAGAGACTCAGTCCCTTCAGCAGCAGCAACACTAGAACTGGCAGCGAAGGGTTGGGATATGGCCTCATCAGATCCACTTTTCTTTCACATCTTTGCCAGATGGACATTTATCATCTATTTTTGTCAAATTCAGTTCAGAATATGTCCAACAGGTTCAAGTTGAGTTTACATTTTTTTGTTTGTTCTCACACAATATTTACTGACAAAGTCTTCACTAAATAGGTTGACTTTGCATGTCGTCTGGTGTTATGGCTTATTCATTGTTTCCTGTTGGTAAAGTTAGTAAAGCACATCGAGTGAACACAGTGAATGTCAACACCCTGATTTTGTGAAGCACTGAATTTGACCTCGGTATTTTGGTGCTTTCCCAGTATGCTAATTTAACCATTGTAGGATCAGTCTGTTGAGTGTTTGTTTGAAAGGCTGTTTTGCCCCTTAATCTTTAAAAACTTCTTCAAAGTAGTGAATATTTTGTTGAATACTAATTGCTTGATCTGCATCGTTGAATCAGGAAAAATGTTGAGATGAGAATGAGAAAAATGAGAATTTTATTTTCAAGAATGCTCAGACGTTTGATCCTGTATTACTTGTGGAAATATTTGACAAATTTATGTTGGCGCAATAAATAATATTGCATTTCCATACATCGTCACTAGTTTCCTTTTCACCATCCAGCTCCCTTCTCCTGAGCAGTTTTTAATGGCCTTGACACACTTAAGATTTATTCTTTTAATTACTATTTTTTGTATGGGTGTAATTTTTTTTCCCTCATTTTTTCCCCTAATATAGCAGGATCTATGCAGTCACTTCATTTCAGTTCAACAATTGAGATGCAGGCAAATTATTTTCTAGAAGATCTAGCCACCCAAGTGAGATTACACAGCATGATTTAACATGAAACAAAGTACCCTGGAGGACAGCTTTTTATAGAAACCAGATTTATTGGATTCCAGTAATGTACAAATGCAAATGTCTCAGACAGTTTAGTGTATAAAAGTAGGAGAGGCTGTTACATTTCAATAACCCTGGATGAACAGTACTGTGAGTTAAGGCACATTATGTTTGTATATCTGTTACACCCAGGAAACATCTAACTTTTTTTTCCTGTAATTGAGTGTTGGTATCCTTTTGATGAGCTTTATGGATAAATAAATTACTACGACTAAGTTAAATATCGAGTATACAATCAAATTACTAGTCTAAGATCATATATAAAAGAAATTAACTGTATTTTTTTTCTTTTTTAAAGCCAAACCCAATCCTAACCCATTGGATTGATTTGTATCTTATTAAGGGGCTTAGCCTAACCACACTGCACCCATAGTTGTTTCTAATGGAGCTTGTATCATGTCAAGAGACATTCATATTCCAGGGAAATGGTGATTGACAAGCTTAAGTATTTTAAAGATGGTTTTATCTACATTCTAGGAGACTATAAAACTTGTATAATGTTCAGGGTCAAGATTCAACAATTATACATTAGTTTATCTGTTCCAATACAACATTCAAGGCCAAGTAAAACAAATAGTACATTAAATGAGGTGGTATTTCTCTGTCAAGATGTTGGCAGTCATTCGATTCTCTCAGAAAAAAATCCAGGCGGAAGTCGAGTCTTCACTGCTGACAAGATGGGGATCAGCTTTCATACCCATTTTCCTGGCCTGACCCTTCAGCCGAGAAATCTGACAGCAAAACTGCCCTGATGCAAAGTATCCTGACTGAAACAGACAGTGTATCTACCTGATATGACAAGTAGGCCTAATTTGTCATGATAAAGTCATTCCATGGACTGCTGTCCACAAGGTGAGATCATCTGACCACAGGCCAGGAGGTCACTGGTATTTCAGCAGCGTCTGAGGCAGAACTGGTTTAGATGGCAGACTGGAGCACAGTGACATTGGTTCCTGGAATGAGGTTGTCGTCCTTGCCGTCAATCAAAGGGTCCCATTGATTGAAGTCCTTCTCCAGACCTGCAAGATCCAAGGAGGTTTTCACTCTAAGTCTTGAATGACAATATCAGCATAGTGCAGATTTTCACTGTACAATAAGGTTGTATTATTTTTCCCCCTCTCTTTCCGCTTACCAAGATGGCGTTGCAGAAAAGCTAGAGTGGCTTTGTTGGAGAGGTCCATGGCAATCTCCGGGTCGATGTCTCCCTTCAACTTCATCAGCTTTCCGATCCAGTTTCCTGTGAGGAAGGTGAAGTCTGGGAAACTCTGGTGGACTGTACCTCTGTTTAAGGGACACAAAGGAAAACAAACATTACCACCAAGTCAATAAAAAACCTCAGGACTTACCATATGAATGAGAATACACATCTAGACATGAGATGAAAACTAAGGATTTTAGCTAATTATCCAGTGCACTCACTGCTGCAAGCTATTAAAATCCCCAATCCTGTTTGACATCAGACTCCATTATGTCTAAACATGGCACTGGGAGCGAGTCACTTGTCATTATTGTACCTAATGGTGATCATTTTCCTCTGTATGAGAGCTGACTCCAACTTCTTCATGCGGCTGATGTTTCCTGCCCACTGGAACTTTTCCGAGTTGATGAAGAAGATGGGCTGCTTCACCCGGGGAAAGATCTCTTCATCTATAGGGAACATCCAGGCGTCCAGGGCTACACCACACCTAATTACAGAGCATGACGGTACAGAGATTAGCCCAAAAATAGTTTAACCCTCTGAACCGTCTATGAAGATGAATTTATGTCTGTGAAACATGCTGAAAAACAAACTTCCATACACACTCAGTCAAGGTGCAAGGTCAGGACTAGGCTAGCTCACCTCTGACTACAGTATTATAGGACAGCATAAGCCTAAAAAAACTGGCAAATTTTAATAACTTTGCTCAGGAAAAACAAAATAATTTCCCTGTCTCAACTAATTTTTAACCACCTTTTTGATGTTCCTACTGCGTTTTGATGTTTTGGCACTGCAGCTCTGGTGTGACAAGGAGACCTGGATGACCTTTGAAATGTACATACTTGAATTTAACCTCTTTGCACAGCGCTTCAATCACTGTTGCACCCCCGAAGGAATGGCCGATTACAGCTATCCTGCACAGGTCCATGGAGTTCTGTTGGGAGAAAGGGACAGCAAGCGACAGGATGATGAAAAGATGCTACTCTGACTGACTTGATCAAGTGGAAGTTCTGCCATCTGGACACAGAATCAGATCCAACTACTGACTAAACTGATGGAAGGAGCTCAGATAAAGTCTTGATGAAAAATTGTGCACTGTACGACCATCACACATTACTGCAATACTTCTGATCTTCTGATACTGTGGAGTCCAGTGCTTAATCTTACCGATGCCTTTTTTTTTTTTTATACAAACTCTCTCAGCTGCCAGCATTTCAATTTTTCATATCAAGTATCATAACTGAATGTCAGTTTTGGCCAGTCCACTGTGGAAATTTATACTACCTCAACTTATAAGATACAGGCTGAAGCACTTTTTAAAAATTTGTTCTTGTAATTTTGTTTACTAATAGAACAAAGTTTTTTCCTGCCTTTTTCATTTTGCTTTTGTCTGCAAGTCCTCTTTCTTCTCCTATGGGTGCTGATATGTGCCTTCTCTTGGCTCCTTCTGCTTATTTAAAGTTTACATGAGTTTATCTCAATATCTTTTTTGTCATTTTGTGGCAATTCATATAATTTAGATTACATTAAATTGAATACAACTAGGCAAATCTTGTATATTAAATATTTTTGTTGTTTTTTTGGCTAAATGCGCTACTGGTGCCTTGGCCAGTTTTCTGTTGCAAAATACAGTCTTATCCTCTCCAAGACTAGATATAACAAATGAAAGTTTTCTTAAAAGAATAAAGATGAGAATCTATTACCTCCAATGTCGTCCAGTCAAACTGCGTTTGCAGTACATTGTGCACTGATATCCCTGAGTTGATTTCAATGAGTTTATCCAAAGCTCGAATGCATTCGTCTGCTCTCTGTTTTACCTGGAAACAACAAGAAAGAATACCATAGGGTAAAATGGGAAGAGAAAAAATGACATATTTCCAATAATATCCCAGTTTTGAAACACAAACTCAACATAATGAAATATTTCAAAACATTAAAAATGGCAGGGATCAATATCTATAATAATAGGAAATTAAACAGCTTAAAACTAAGATGTGAGCCAATTTTTTCATTAAATGTAGCACACAGAATATGACAGTTCACTTGAAAAAACAATACAGGCAAGTGGGTGTGGTATGAAATCAGTGACATCACACTGCACTCCTTCACATTTCTGATTGGTTAGTATGTATAAAGTTCAGATACTGTGAAATGCGGCCAACATCACTCCTAAAGCCGCGTTTTGTAATGAGGGAGCACATTTGAACCTGCCTTACAGAAGGACACATACAATCTGAATATGCTGCATAAAAATAACACGGCATACATTATTTGCACAGTGCTTATAACAGGGCAACATTTTGTTCTGGTGGGGCTCTTTAGTATACATGAAATATTAAATTAATGAGCATTGGTTCACTGGTATTCTTCCAAATGTGATGAAACCCTTAATTCATACTTGTTTATTTCGGAGGGGGAATTCGCTCTCTCCATGCTGCAGAGCTCTGTAGTACATCCACTCCTCCACCAGGTTGTCTGGTCCCGACACCGATGTTTTAGGCAAGGGCTCATCTCTCCTCTCTGACTCACACTTTTCACGGAAATAATACGTAGCCGAGGCAGACTCATCTCTGGAGAGTGGAGAGACAACAAGACACAGTTATAAATCATGTGTACAGCCTTCAGGCGACACCCTCCTCCCACTCAGAGCACCATCACTGACGGTCAAGAGGTGGAATCTGTTGTCAGCTATAAATACCTCCGATCAATCATCGATAGCAATCTCACTTTTGAATGTAACACTGAAATGGTTTGTAGGAGAAGTCAGCAAGGGTTTTTCTACCTACGGAAACTGGCAGTCTAAATGTCAAACCCAAGAAGGCAGTGGTTAAAACGGGGAATACAAGCAGCAAAATTACAGGTGTGCAGCAGACTAGCCTGTCTGTTCTGTATTAACTGTCGGATGGTAAAGAGGCCAAATTCCATCCAGTCTGACTGCACTCACCCGCTTCATCATTCGCTTCAATCACTACCCTCTGGCTCCTGCTTCCTCAGTCCAGACTCAATTCATCCCCTGCAGCCATTACCCTCCTCATCTCCAGGAGGAGGAGGTAGCCTGCCCATCGCGACTATAAAGGCTGACTTGTGGGATCACGTTTACACTGATTTCTGTTGCCGGTATTGTCATATTTTGCTTATAATGGTACGCTGGTCATACTTTATGTTTGAGGACGACCGGAATTCATGGTGGTTTTGCTGGTACAACAGTTTCAGTTTTGAATGGTGACTCTTGCAGTTACTGTTCCCCAAAGCTGAATCCAAAAGCAAAAAGATCAGAATTTACTTGGTGTATTTGTAAATGGTAGACAAGTTTCAAAGTCCTATCCGATGAATGATTGGTGTTGGACGATCTGCACATTAATCATTAGTCTTACTCGTCTGTGTGAGAGACATAGTTTAGTTTGCCTCAATTCGTGCTGAACTTTCAAACAGTGAACAGGGGCTGCAGTAGTTCACAATAAATGCTTTAAATGGAAATCATTGTTTTGTTTTGTTTTGTTTTTGCTAGAGACGAAGCAAGCTAATTTATCAATGTGACAAGGGTACCACTGGTAGTAAGTACGTGTACAGCCCAGCGTTTCATCTTCTGCAGGCATGTGGAACAACAGGCCAGATGCAGCAACATTCTCTTATATTTTCTTGTTTCTCTGTTATGAGAAAAAGTAAGAGAAGTCAGCTCCAGATGCACCAGCTGTTCTTAACCTTCCAAATCTGCTCTTTCCCAGGTGTACTGAATGATGAATCACACCTGCTCACAACGTGGAGGTGTGTCCCAGTGTTTGTTATTAGCATAGACACTGTGCTGTGTGCAAAGTGCTCTGGCACATGGCCAAGAACAGGAGACGCCATCAAACAACAAGTCTGCAGGAAGGAAGAGAACCTCAGCTGAGATCAGACTTGATTGTGACTGTGTGGTTTAAGCTGAGCCAAGTCAAATTTCCCTTCTACCTCAATAAAACGTCCGAACTGAACTGAACTAAACTGAATGAAACTGAAGTTCAGCTAAATGAACTTAAAAATAATAATAATAATAAAATAATAGAAAATGTGACTTTCCAGAAAATGTCAAAAAGCCAACCATGGCAAAAAATCTGTGATGCTGTGACGGTCATCTTGGCAGAGGGATGTACAGTGGCTGAAATACAATAAAAATCGTTCGATATTAAAATGCGGACCATAAAATGCATTGCCCAAGCTGAGCGTTTCCATGGTGACGTCTGCAGGAAGACAGAACAGTTTATGAAGCCCTGACACCGGCAGAGATGTAGTTCATCTGTATAAATGCTTAATTTATTATTCCTAATTTGCTATTAATATTCAAATTCTTAGAATTACTCAAAACATAAAATTATCAAAATGTGATGAAGTTATATTCATTTATTGCATGATTTTATGTTATTCAGTTTTAAAATGTATGTTTCCATGTGCTGGACAAACAATCTGTGGACTGTGACAATGAAAAAGCTTTTTCTTATCTTGGTAAAAATGCTCTTGACTATTTGGCAAAAATAAGAAAACATGGTGAATCCCAGAAATCAGAGGGTACTGGCGAAGTAAGAGCAAATCCTGGATACGAACAAAATTTAAAAGAAAAAAATTCTTTGTACAGCACTTTCCTGCATCTGGCCGTGTTTCCACGACAACACAATTAAAACGCTATGGGCAGCCACTTTAGCTGTAACGAAGGCGTTTACCTTGATACATTACAATATGCCCTGTCTGTCCATACATATTCTGTGGCTTTACACTTTAACCTGCAGTGGTATTCCACTTCAATCAACATGAGTGACCGACTAGCTGTGTGCAGGCCATTCTGTTCATCTCCATATGGTCCCCTGCACTCTATACTGAAAAGAAATGTGATGACCTGGTTTGTACCATTGTCTGCACACCCTTTCCGCTCCTACTCCACAGATAAACAGACAGCCGCTTATAGAAGGGGGGGGGGGACTACCGCCTGTCTATGGAGAGTGTCCTCTGGTATGGTGTGCTTAATCTGTACAGCTAACTACAATTTCCTCCGGTTGGCATGGAGAGTTAGATTGCAAGTTTGAGTATAGATGGTGCTATAGTTTATAATTCCATTAGTTAATGACACCTAATTACACCCTATACATTATATATTGTATACTGTGCTCAAAGTAATGATTACAGATTGATCCTATTTTCATTTGAGTACTAAAAAAAAAGCCCTTTGGATTTTTGCACCAACACTGACACATATTCCAATACATCATTACACTAACAGGAAGAAAGATAATATGGAAACTTGTGATGTGATGTGGAAATACCTGTGTTCCACTGAGGCCACAATGAAGCCCTGAGAAGCCAGTTCTGCACATATAGCTGAATACAAAGTCCTGGAAAACAAGTGAGATTTAAATTAGACTATTCTGGATGAGTGATAAATGAGCTTAGCTTATCACACTATGTAGATACTATAACATGATGAGTCATAACCATGTTGTGTGTACCTGAAGGCTCCCAGGCCATGAGAGAAAATCACTACTGGGCATTTTTCATTTGTTTTAAATGGAGCGTCCAAGTAGGCTGGGATCTTAAAGGATCCTTAAACAAACAGAGAGTGGATGTGTATCAGTTTCAACAACAGACGTGTGTGTGTAAGTATGTTTCACATGTTCTCTTGTGTCCATTATTGAGTGGGGATATTCACCGAAGAGGTAGTTGAAAATCTTTTCACTGAGAGATCTGTTGATTTTCATGAAGTCTGCCAGACCATTGAAGTACTCTCTGCACGGGATCCAGTCTGGTTTTTCTGCACTTTCTGACTCTTGACAAGGATAGTAAAGCCGGAAGAAGGTGCCCTGTTGGCAGGACAGATACAAACTTCAGAAAATCGAGCACTATTGCTTATTGCGATGTGAATAACAGTGGTGTAGACCAAACGGGCTGCTGAAATAGAATGGTTGAATGCAATTTTTGTTGTATGGTCCCTGTTTCAACTCAAGCTGAACTTTGAACCCTTGTCCTTGTTTGCTGTTGCTGCCAGAGTGAACAGGGCAATGTTGTCCTCAGATGAGTGTTGTTATTTTAATCACTACAATTTATGGCAATATATTAGCTGTAACTAGGGGAATTATGCAATAATACTCTGAGACTTGCCCTCTTTAGGTGTTTAATTGTTATTGTGCGCGCCAACAGCTTGAGGCTTTAAACCCCAAGCCGTGGCATTCCAGTTCAATCATACTTTAGACCCTGATGTTGAAATCTAACGCCTGAAACAGGGTAGCTTTACCTGTGTGGTGTGATCCATCATGAAGTCTGTGCATCCAACAGCGTTGGGGCCTTTGGCTGGAGGGATCCCCAGGTTATTACTGCAAGCGTTCCCCATGGTAAAGACAC
Organism: Myripristis jacobus; assembly: GCA_900302555.1. Taxonomy (NCBI): domain Eukaryota; kingdom Metazoa; phylum Chordata; class Actinopteri; order Holocentriformes; family Holocentridae; genus Myripristis; species Myripristis jacobus. Next base: position 57,880 of record OMLB01054517.1, read on the forward strand.
AGAGCTTGCACCTCCTCTGATCTGCCAAAAGACGAAGATACTTATGTGACACACAAAAGGGCAAAGCCAGTGATCACACAACTGTCATCTCATGCGGGTGACTAGACAGGGACGGCAGTTATGAAATTTATAACGTGACTTATACCCACATTTGCACTGTCAACACTAATTCCTGGTAGCAAATGATACATGTGAGCTGAAACTGAACACATATCTAATCCATTTCTTTTTAGTCTTCTTCTTCTTCTTCTTCTTCTTTTAAATTGACCAGACAGAGACCATTATTTGGGGATGATTTTAAAAAGCCCAAGGATGAAGGTGTGTATTTTTTTCCCTCTATACCATCAGTTTCTAACTATAATGACATGTTAGAAGACGAGGTGGCTTTGTTTTGATGTCTGCCATGTGGAACTTCGGCCGTTTCAGCCTTGTGTTGGCCCAGAGACATTCACAGAGATTTATTTTGCTGACTGGCTACCAAATGAACGATGTAACTTAGATTAAGTCCTTCAGCTCTTGTTGTAGGTTGTCAGCAGACTGTTCACACTTATAAATTCAGAATCCAAGCTCAGTTACGCTGTCAGTCATTACAAAGGGCTCGTCAGACCTTTTTTTTTTTTTTTTTTTTTGGGCACTGACATGAAATGGAAACGGGCTCATCCTTACCTATCCTTGTCCACGCGTAAATCGTCTTGGCTAGCAACTGTACGAATCCTCCATTAGAAAACATCGACCTCCACAGCTTGACCAGCAAGCTAGTTAGGTGACTTTTTCCGCTCAACAGCCAAGAAAAATCAGATATAAAGAACAAAACAACGCCTACCGGATGTAAAGGAGCGTGGTCGGCGCTAACGTAACTATTATCAGTTTCGCAACATTACAAGGTGATTTAACTTCTGATAGGTGACTCAAGAGAGGCTTGACAGCTCGCTAGCCCATGGTGCCTGCTAGCTAGCATCACGGAGCAGCAGCAGAGCCGCCGGTAGGCAGAGTTTGGCCACTGCAGGGGTTTATAGTGGAGTTGAACTCATACATGTACAGTGGTATGAAAAAGTTTGGGCACCCCTTAGGAAAATCACTGCATCAGTTTGTCACTTGCTGAGCTTTTGAAGCAGCGACTTCATTTAACATATGTCATACCTGATGGAAACAGAAACATCTCAGTAGTGAAATCATTTTTATTGGTCCAACAGAAACATTTTTATGTGCATTTAAACAAAAATAGGCATGTGCATAAATCTGGGCACCCCAAAGAAATAACTCCAGTAATATTTAGTAGAGCCTCCTTTTGCTGCAATAACAGCCTGTAGACGCCTCCTATAGCCACAGACAAGTCCCTGAAGTCTGGCAGGTGGTATTTTGGTCCATTCCTCCATACAAAACGCCTCCAGTTCAGTCAGGTTTCTTGGCTTCCGTGCGTAGACAGCCTGCTTCAAATCAATCCATACATTTTCAATGATGTTAAGGTCTGAGGACTGGGATGGCCACTCCAGAACATTGTACTTGTGCTTCTGCATGAATTCCTTGGTGGATTTTGAACAGTGCTCAGGATCATTGTCCTGCTGAAAAATCCAGTCCCGACATACCTTCAACTTTGTGACCGACTCTTGAACATTCTTGTCAAGAATCTGCTGATACTGAGAGGAATTCATGTGGCCCTCAGCTTTAACAAGGTTTCCAGTACGTGTGCTAGCCATGCAGC
>OMLB01054521.1:0-10253 GCA_900302555.1 Myripristis jacobus
GGGGATTTATTCCAAATTGAAGGCACACTGAACCAGCATGGCTACCACAGCATCCTGCAGCGACATGCCATCCCATCCGGTTTGCATTTAGTTGGACCATCATTTATTTTTCAACAGGACAATGAGCCCAAACACACCTCCAGGCTGTGCAAGGGCTATTTGACCAAGAAGGAGAGTGATGGAGTGCTGCGGCAGATGACCTGGCCTCCACAGTCACCGGACCTGAACCCAATCCAGATGGTTTGGGGTGAGCTGGACCGCAGAGTGAAGGCAAAGGGGCCAACAAGTGCTAAACACCTCTGGGAACTCCTTCAAGACTGTTGGAAAACCATTTCAGGTGACTACCTCTTGAAGCTCATGGAGAGAATGCCAAGAGTGTGCAAAGCAGTAATCAGAGCAAAGGGTGGCTATTTTGAAGAAACTAGAATATAAAACATGTTTTCAGTTATTTCCCCTTTTTTTGTTAAGTACATAACTCCACGTGTGTTCATTCATAGTTTTGATGCCTTCAGTGAGAATCTACAATGTAAATAGTCATGAAAATAAAGAAAACGCATTGAATGAGAAGGCGTGTCCAAACTTTTGGCCTGTACTGTATATATATATATATGTACCTTTTATTGCTTGGGAACATATATGTACCTTTTTGGCTTTGAAAAAGGAACACATAATTACCTTGAGGTCCAATAATGAAGCCTATAGGGGGTACATTTGTGTAGATTGTACCTTGGGGGACAAGGTACAAAATGAAAAACTGATAAGGTGATGGGGAGTGTTATTCTTGTTTTTCCTATGCCGAACTTAGATGGAATGAGGGATGTCAACAAATAAGCAAGCCAAAATTTTAACTTATCGTTTTTACTTATCTTCATAAAATCCTCTCTTGGTATAGTTATGACAAGAACAAGTGCAGCGACTGCAGATAAAGTCTGTGTTTATACCAGAAAACAATATGTTTTTGATTGTATATTTACCTCTCACTGAAAGTTATGATATTAAAACATGTTTACTGTCATGTCACAAAATATGGACTACATATTTTCCTGCGCAAGAAAATAAAAGATTCCCTTTGCATTACTTCTTGTGCTATTTGCATTGTAGCCTCTGCCACCAGAGTATGAGTGTGTCAATGGATGAATGTGAGGCAAAAAACATTGTGATGTGCTTTGAGTGGTTGATAGACTAGAAAAGCGCTATAGAAATGCAGTCCATTTACCATTTACTGAGCTTGTGGCTTACACAGACTTTGTAATAGGCCTATACATCTTCCTGCACAGCCATATTAACTCTGCGAAGCCTTCACTTGAACATTTGAGTCTCCAGGTTTGACTATACTCTGAATCATGAACTAATAGTAATTAGTAATCAATATGCTGCAAGGAATTTATTTAATTTGGAATTATTTAATAATTTGATGGCACATTGTGCATCATGCCATTCTCATAACTGATGGATAACCTACTGCCGTTTCTGAGAAGTACCTGAAATTACTGTTGGCTTTGTTTATGCTGTAGTCTATCACTGATTGACAGTTTACTTTTGTTTTCTTTGCCATGAGAATTTCCGAAAATCATTGTTTGTTTTGTCTGTGCTGTTTGGTAACAACCAACCCACATGCCAACAAGACAATAGAGCAAAGCAGAAGATATGCCTGGTATGAACGCATAAAACAACTTCCCTCTTCCTTATTAACCTCTTACACTTCTCTTGCAAGAAGCTGACATAAGCAGCTGCAAATGTCTGTCGACATGTCTGCTTGCTTTCATGTTTATTATCCTGGGGATAACGAATGCTGTAAAAAAAGCCACAATGCCTCATAATGAGCCATTCTTCTGACTACAGCAGGCAATTTAAGCTCTTAAATTCTCTTGTTGCTGTTCTTTGTAGCTTTCTGTTCAGATTTCAGCTGCAAAGCTGCCACTTGATGTCAGTGTTGTCTGTTGTATAACTTAAAAGGCATTCCTCATCTACAGTCAGGCACACACTGCCCAACACAATGCCCGTCCAAGTATTAAGTGTCCAGTGCATACATTTTCAAATAACTGTTTTTGTGAAACGTATTGGCTCTCGCTGTCTCAACAAGCCTGCTGCCTGCTGGACCCCAAATTAATTTCCAAAGTCAGTGATTGCTGCACTATTTACTCTAACAACTGCTCATATTATTCACATCCAAAGAATAGCAGCCTCTTGAAAGGAATTTAATTTGGGCAGCACTTCGGTCCATTACCTGTCACTTATTTGAAGAGCTGAGGATTTAAATTTAAATGTCTCTATATTTTGACTGCCTCGCCTCAGCCGTGCAAATCATACCGTTTGTAAAATCCCACATTAACATCTCGTTTATTCCTGAGGTTTTTGTGGCACACTGGCGTGCCTTAAGGCAAGGTCAAGTGTACCATGGAATTCTGAGACGTCCAATGCATTTTAATCATAGCCTGACACAAGCTGTCTTAACACAGAGCATCTAATCAGGGAGAAAGCAGAGCAAAACACAGCATTAATGTGTACTACTATGTAAATATGTGGAGATGGAGAAAAAGTGGCTTTATAATAACCTGGTTCTGACCCAGCCCACAGCCAAGGAACAAAGCAGAGAAAGGGTCAGCCTGACCTGTATGTGTTCTGTGTAAGTTGTAACCATGGTAACCATGTCATGCAATAATAAGCATTCCATCAGCTGGGCATCAAGTGTGTGTGGAAATTGAACTATCAGATGGAAACTGCAGCAAACAGTGAACCACTGTCTACCAGAGATGAAGAAGAACCGCTTAAAAACCAAGCCTAGGTTAATGAACAGTAGGTTTCAATTCAAGGAGGCAGAACTACAAATATATATTGAAGAATCTTGAACCTGCCACATGTAAAAAAAGTCCCTCTTTTGAAACAATATCACACAATCATCAGCCATATGGAGGTGGGACAGAGGGTAGATTAAGGGAATTCGGGTAATTGGTCATGATAGGGTGTAGATTGTTGTAGATTTAGGATGTTTAAATATTTTTCCCCTCTTGCTAAAATCACGATATGCTTCTATTTAGCCATCAGAACCCAATATTGTGCTGCCTATGTGCGTTTCAATCAGAATCAGAAATACTGGGGTTCAGAAATTGGGTTCCTGTTCTGACAGTTTCAAGTTACCCTCTCAGACACAACCATGAACATGGTCTTGCCCACAATCTTTTGTTTTCTAGTAGACTATTCTATTTCTATTTCTATTTTCTGTTTTCATTCTATTTGCACTTTGTAAACAATTAGATGTTCAAGAGAGCCATTGCTAGAAATTCTTATACTTTGTTGTCAATGAACTGTTATTATATCTTATTGTGGTTGCATCAAAATATGGGGGGCTGTGTCCCCCTAATCAAGTGAAACTTACGGCCTTGATTAACCCTATCCTGGCTCTGCTTTTCAGTTGACCCATAATGCCCATACTTTCTTCTACAACTAGGAGTAATGTGCAAGTAGGATTAATGCACATAGTTATACATAATGCACATAATTAAAAAAAAATTGCAATGCACATATTTTTGTATTTTTTATTTCTTTTTCTATTTCTTACAGTTTTACTTATAATGTATTCTTTTAACTGCAACTGACCCAATTTCCCCTTGGGGATCAATAAAGTTTTTTCTGATTCTGATTCTTTTTAGCGAGGTCAGCTGTGTAGAAACAGCATCAAGCCTCACAAAATAGTCTATGGATTAATTTCATTGCAACCTAATAAGCAGCCACTTACTTATGTTGGATATTTTTTCTTTTTTTTTTTTTCTTTTTTTTTAATGAAACCTTGTACATTTTAAGTGTTTTTTTTTTACCTGTTGTTTTACCCTTGAAGTTGCTGTTAAAGTGCCTTTTTAGTTGTACACACTGGTGCACACACTGGTGTTTATGCTGTTCTTGAAATTGCACTTTTTCTCGATCAGACTTGGTTCAGCCAGTCCTGCTCATTGAGCCCAAAGTGTGTATGTGTTTGTGTGTAAAATAGTTGTAAAACAAACCAACGATAACGTGCTATATTCTACATAATTATGAGTACACTTCAATGCAGGCATGCCTTGAGATTTGGATTTGACCTTTGGTGTGCCTTAGCCCTGCACTATTCTATAAAAGAATGGATTTTACAGACAGTTTTATTTATTTATTTTTTACTCTGCGACCTCTTTGTATGTTTAAAGCGGATGAAATGGTGTAAGAACAGTCAGTGAAATTATGTCACATTTGCATACTGTGACATTTCAGAGCTGGCAAAGTCTCTGTGCAGGTGGACTGCAGCCCTCGTGGCAAGCTGTCAAGATTTTTCTGATTTCCTGTATTAAAAACTGACGTAAGCCTTTTCTGTGATTTGTTTTGACATTTTTGATATTTTTAGCTATTCACGCAGGGTTTTGCCTTTGTCTCTCAATCTTTTCCCCCCACATTATTGGCTGGTTCTATCAGAGTTATGAGTTTGCTAAAACCCAGCATATGCAAATGATAATGCTGAGTCTATTTTATCAGGGATTTGATGAAAGTATTTGGCTGAATGTCTATTCATAAAGCTGACTGAGGCTCAATAGCCTTGATTCTGTTTTTTTTTTTTTTTTTTACTTACATTGGAGAAAGAAAAAATGGAATGTAATCACACTTTACATCATAATATTTTGCAATGCTGATATGCATTGTGAAGATGAGGGAAGAAAAACTGTTTTGGCTTCTAATGTCAAAGAAGTGACATTGAGAATGGGCTTGTCTTTTTTTCCTTGTTGCAGATAACACATGCTGCACCCTATACAACCACATTCCAGTATATATCTATGTTTGAATCAGCATCTGGTTTCAGAGGTCTGAAAAACAGTCTCTCTCTTTGTACTACTGTTTCACTGAGTAAACTGCCATGATAGTGTCCATTCAGATTTTGTTCAAAATATTGCTACTGAATGGAATAGTGAACCCAGTTTGCATATGGAACTGAACAATTAAGGATTTATACCATTGACTGGGGAAATACGCACACACACTCTGGCTCACGTTTAAACACTGTTCTAAATTCATATTCTACCAATAAAGCTTTGAAACAACGTATGTAACCATAGCAACAAACAGAAACTTAAGTGGAAAGCTAACTACATTGCTGTTGGGTAATGTCCCCGTCCTATTTTGAAAATATCCCTTCAAAACTATTGTATTTCTTTTCAAGCAATTAACATTAGCATAATGTTAACACCAAAACTGAGCTAGCTGAACCATGTTTGGTTAGACGTGCAGCATTTCATCCATTCTGGCAAATCCATGATGTTTACACTGCTGTGGCTTACAGTTAGTAGTGTCTCTGGTACTTAGCTATTCCACATATAAGACTGGGATCTGACGGGACACGCTAGACAATCAGGAATATTGCATTGCATTTTTTTGTTTTTTTTTTATGAAGTGCTTCTTGAAGTGATTCTTGAAAACATTTAAAATCTGAAATAAAACGGAAATAATGTCCATTTCCTCAGAATATTAGTCTTGTACATAACATTGGTGTGGAACAGTCCTGGTGTCAGTGATAATTATATGGCACAGTGGCACGACAGGATTCTGTGGATGCCAGTGATGCCATTGTGTGGGGCCAGTCAGTGATTTACACGGCTTTGTGGGAATGTGTCATCTCACCTGCGAGGTAAATCTCATATGCGATGACTATATTCTTGGAAGAGGAAAAAGTATGACAAGAGAGAGGTCCTGCAGCAAGGAATGACATATTGGCTGCTAGAGCATCTTCTGTAGGCTGGGGAGGGTGACAGGTTCCTTGGGGAGGAGGTTTGCGGAGGACTGATCCTCTGCTCCCCCTAGGGAGGCATAAGGAAAGTGAACAGCCCCTTTGGAATGCCAGTTTCCCTGTGCAGAGCATTGTGTTGCACATGATGAGGCACACTTGCCATGCTGCAAGTGTAGGGTGTGAGAAAATAAGCTCTAAGGCAGGGGTATTCAATTAGATTTGCAGGTGGGCCATTTGAGAAAATTTATAGTATGCTGACGGCCGAAGCTTGGGGGATTTGGGTGGTGACTGTGTCCAGGGGATCCAGGTCGGTTCATAGCTCTGAATGTTAAATCTCTAAGAGCTCTGAAGGTTTACATATATGTAATTTGAAGCAAATAGTAGAAATTTAAATTTCCCTTTCATTTTCACAATGGGAAAATGTGTAGAATGGACTGCAATGCTATTGCTCCTTTGATCTGTGTTGCCAGATAACACATACGATGTGATGTACACAACAGGCACAGCATTAGAGATGAGTTTAGATCAATCGAGTGCCCAGGTGTGCTGTCATTTTACAGGCCAGCATGTCTGCCGTTCTTTCATGTTCCTGTTTGGACTTTGTGTATATTATGTTTTCTTCTTGTCTTTTGCTATTTTTGGTTGCTTTCCTGCTCTTTGTGTCCCTCCTGTTTTCCTGTAGCCCTGCCTTACCTGTTTTTCCCTTACACATCTGCCCAACATTTTCCTGTACCGTAAAAAATGAACCATTCAATACAGTGCAAATCCAAACCGTAAAAAAACCCAAAACAAACCTCACCAGTTCTCACCAATGACGCCTGGACCTCCAGGGCAGCTGAGAGTTACCCAAACCCCTGAACTCTGATTGAAAAAAATATTTTTGTTCTTATTTTTACACAAAATACAGAGAACAATGGAAATAGTAGTGTTTTTTTTCACTCTACTGCACAAAACAAACCGAACCGAAACTGACCCAAAAACCACAATACAAATGGAACCACAGGCTTATCGAACTGTTAAACCCCTAATAACAATGCTCCAGCCCAGCTCGCCTGTCCTCTGCTGCTTTTGGCTCCCATTTGCTCTGCTGCACATGACACATTTGGTATGCAGCCTGAAAGCCCTATGGCAAAAATGAATGGAATTTACAAGAAACACCAACAACATGAACAAAAATACACAATTAAGTTACTTTTCTCTATTGACTGCTACTGGCAAAATGCTGTGTGTTTGGGAAAGAAGCTTGAAACAGTAAGCCATAGTCATTAGTGTTTTGGTAAGCCAAATATACATGAACAATAATGATTTCAATGACATTCCAAGGCAGTGCTACAAATATCTTAATTTGGATGGAAACAGTCAGGAAAATAGAGCTGATTTCATTAATTAATGAAATGACCAACACTTACAAAGGGTGGGTGGATGCATTTCAACCCCTGGAACAGACTAAACTAAGTATTCATATTTGTTCAACGACATTATTTCTTGCATTTTTTAATGAAAAGATATTGGACTGCACTCCAAATGATAGCGATGATACAAAGTGATGCCAAACAAAGTCTTCCACATCAGCTCTTTGTTCCCCTACAGTGACCAACTTTTTATTTTGTGGTGGCCATGCCACTGGCTAACACATATGAGTGACACTTCCTTGGCTTAGCTGCGTAGCAACATACCACACACCGCTGCACTGGGGAATAGTGGCCTTATGTTGTTCACAAGCCATTAGTTGTTTTTTTTTTGGTTGTTTTTTTTTTTTTTTTTACAAATCATGTGGGTGAAGGACATGACCTGAATCACCTCAATGTAATGATTTGCTCCTTTGGTTCAGCTCATACTCAGTTATGACTTTATGATTGTGATCAATCATGTGCTGGTGGCTCAGCTGGCTAAGGTAAGAACATGTGGAGCGTGACATCCTGTACTGAAATCTGGTCTGGGACTTGTAACAATGTTACATCTACCCTCCTTGTCCGTCTGTCTCGTCTCTGTTCACTGTGACTGTTCAATACAGGAAGAATGACTTTCAAATCAAAATTTTAAAGGAGGAAGAAGGTACAATATGTGGCTTTTTGCCTTGAGGCAGCAAAAGGGTCATGCTGTGTTCCAGAAGTATCAAAAAGCTAGACGTTCAATCTTCCTGTTTGAAGAAAAAATGCAGTTGAGTGTCTCTTCAAATCCAAATTATAAAAAGAAAATTCAAGATTCTCAACGGCAAGGTTTCCCAAATGCAGTTACTTGATACCACATCAATGTGGTGGCTTGCATTATAAACAGTACACAACAGGTTTAATGCTCTAAATATACTTAATGTAAAACTGGACTGAAAAAACAAACAAACCATAAAAAAAAACCTAATTATTCAGTACACAATCCACCGGTGATGTTTGGACCTGCAGAGCGCCTGAGAGTTATCTGACCATGAATGTTCATTCTATTTTTAACTGGGAGATGAAAAGTGCAATGTTCCAAACACATCCACATCCATGAATCATACACACATGAATGAATTGCACATTAATGAAAATAGTAAATGTACTTTTATGTTTGTTTTAAATAGACCAAGTAGACTTTTGCCTTTGAAAGCATGTTTGATTTCATATTGATATGCCAACTCTCAGATGGAGAAAGTTATTTTTCACAAAATATAGAGAAAATGGTAGTGTTTTTTCATCCGACATTTCAAGAAAACCTGAACCCAAACCGTAAATCAAAATTGTGACCTAAAAACTGCAGCACATATTTATCTTTGCTGGTTTTAGCATTAACCTGACTGACTGATGGTCAAGCCAGCTGCCCGAAGACGCTCCAACACAGCCCTCAGGTGTTCAAGGTGGTCTTCCCATGTGGCACTGTAAATGACAATATCATCCAAATACGCACAGGCAAAAGCTGAGACATCACAAAGTACCTGGTCCATCAACCTTTGGAAGGTTGCCGGGGCTCCATGCAGGCCAAACGGCAGGACTGTGAACTGGAACAGGCCCCATGGCGTCCGGAAGGCTGTCAGCTCCCGGGACCGCTGGGTAAGGGGGACCTGCCAGTAGCTTTTGCAGAGATCGATCGTTGTCAAAAACTTTGCCTTGCTCAGCCTCTCAATCAGATCATCGATCCGTGGAGTGGGATATGAGTCAAACTTAGAAATAGCATTGAGGTACCTGAAGTCGATGCAAAACCTAATGGTGCCATCTTTTTTTGGCACCAGCACAACCAGATTGCACCACTCACTCTGTGATGGTTCTATGATCCCCAGGGAGACCATCAGGTCCACCTCCTTCTTCAGGCTGGACACCAGGCGCTCTGGGATCCTGTAACTCATATGTCTCACAGAGGCATTTTCCTTCAACACAATATCATGTTCAACAAGATGCGTTCGGCCAGGGGTCTCTTGAAAAACAGCAGGGTCAAACAGTGCTCCCACCTGAGATTGTTGTTCTCCTGATAGGTGGCCAAGATCCGGAACAGTGGAGGTTGTCGAAGGTAGGTATTTATCGTCTACCTGATCCTCCTCAGCTACACCCTTTATGAACAACACATTCCTCTCAGGTCGACAGACCCACTCCTTGAGGAGGTTGACATGGAGAACCCGGCTGGACCGCTGATGTCCTGGGGTGGCCACCTGATAGGTGGTTGGCCCCACCTTGTTCATTACCTCAAAGGGCCCCTGCCATTTTGCGAGCAGCTTACTGTCATCTGTTGGGAGCATGACATGTACCTTCTGGCCAGGGTCAAAGGATCTCTGCCGTGCTGACTTGTCATACCAGGATTTCTGGTTCTGCTGGGCCTCCTTCATATGTGCCTGAGCTAGTTCGCTCATCCTCTCCAAGCGCTCTCTCATCTGGATGACATATGAAACAACATTATCAGGCCCCTCATTTGCTGAACCCCCCTCCCAAATCTCCCTCAGCAGAGACAGTGGTCCTCTCACATCATGACCAAAGAGCAGTTCAAAGGGGGAGAAACCAGTGGAAGCCTGAGGCACCTCCCGATATGCAAAAAAGAGGTACGGCAACCACTGGTCCCAGTCCGAGCCGGTGTCATTTACAAACTTGCGTAGCATTTGTTTGAGGGTTTGGTTGAACCGCTCCGTCAATCCGTCTGTCTGAGGGTGGTATGGTGTGGTACGCAGACGCTGTATGCCCAGAAGTTGGTAGACCTGTTTTAGCAGAGCCGACATGAAGTTAGTGCCCTGGTTGGTGAGTATTTCCCGGGGGAAACCTACCCTTGAAAAAAACTGAACCAGGCAGAATGATCGGAGTCTGTCTATTGTTGAAGGCTAAGGAGAGGCAGCAGGCACCTGAATCTGACAGTAGGGGAGAGGGAGAGTTTTTCTTGCAGAACGCAGTTCTTTTCCGTCAGGGTGGGCCAGTTGAGCAGTTAGTGGTCCCTCAGAGCCTTAGAGACACTGTACTCACCTTAGCCCATTGCATTCCTTGGGCTGGCCACCTGGGGAAGCACAAGACCCTAGCTCGTATCAGAAAACACTTCCACTGGCCTGGTTTGCAGACAGATG
>OMLB01054522.1:0-12945 GCA_900302555.1 Myripristis jacobus
AATACACTCCTACCTTGATGTTCATGAATAATTACTAATGTTCTGATAAGCCTTATTTTACATCCATACAAATCAAACATATCCTCAAAATCCTACTAATTCCAAAACTAAGATGGTCAATGAAATTCAGTACTGTATTTCAAGTATATCAAATGTGTTGCAGTGCAAAATTACTAAGCCAAATTGTTAAAAGCTATGTGCTGCAGTAGGACGCAAATTTTGTGTTGATCAGACTTATTGTTGCTGAGATATAACACTATTTGCAGCATGTGCAATGTGAAGGCAGTTCTTCCTTTATAACTTTAACATTTTTTGGATGATCAAAATTCATTTGATAACTTTTTCTATGGCCCAAATTTCGTGAAGATGGGACCTGTAGCCTAGGAGGAGTTAAAAAAAAAAAAGGTTTTGCATAGTTCTCAATTTTGTGAATAGGAAATTATAGGTGGAAATGGCTAAGGCCTACATAACAACACTTAGCTTAATAACAGAACATGTACATGAGAGGTTTTACCATGACTATAGCACCACCTGCTGGTGCTATTGCCATGTGTAATTTCTGGTGGCAACTGCGCGTGCACCATTCTATACCCTAAAAACAGACCTATGGTCTTCACTTTCACAGTTAGGCCCATAAGTATTTGGAAAGTGATGCAATATTTGTAATTTTGCCCTTGTACACCACCGCAGCAGATTTGATATGGAGTAATCATGACGTGAATGAAGTGCAGACTTTTAATTTAAGACAGTGGTCCCCAACCCAGTTCTCAAGATGCCCCTGTCCTGCAGGTTTTTGTTTCAGCTCTTCTCTTGCACACCTAACCCATTTAAGGGCTTCATGGTGATTGGTTGAAACAGATCTACCTGAACAGGGTATGCATGAAGGTGCATGGGCCTTAACTCATTGGCTGCCATTGACGTCTATAGACGTCAATTCAAATCCAAACGTTGACTGCCAAAGACGACATGTGACGTCAATTAGACTTTTCAATGGGGCCGGCTAGATAGTATAGAGACAAAAATGTCGCAACGCTGCAAATCAGACAAGTTTAGGCAGCTTACACTAGAACACCAGAGTGTCGCGGTAATGCTAGTAGTAAGACAGTAGCAAACGTGAGAAAGGATTCTTCGAATTCCAATGACTCTGATGGTTACCATGGAGACAAGTGATTTAGGCAAGTGAAGCCACGGAGACTAATGTTGCGTTCCATGTGCCATCTAAAAAAAAAACAAAAAAAAACTGACCACCAACCCAGGCCTAGCAGTGAAGTTTGTCATAGCTCACAGCAATCTAGTCACATTCCACCGCAGCCCAGCCCTGTTTACATAGTCATAGAACAAACTATTCTGTGGGTCTTGAAAGATCACTTAAAATGCTCTAAACCGCTGGCAACATGGGGCTTTCTGTTCTGAAAATGGCTGGCAGCCAATGAGTTAATCCGGTCATGTGTGTATGAGTACAGCTGAGATCAAAAACTGCAGGACAGGGGGATCTTGAGGACTGGGTTGGGGACCACTGATTTAAGGGGTTGAACAAAAATATGGCATTAACTGTTTAGGAACTACAACCAGTTTTACATATTGTCACCCCACTTTCAAAGTAACTGGCCAAACTATACATAACACATATAACTACAATTATAAGGATTATATTCAATATTTGGAGGAAAATCCTTTGCAGTCTATGACTGTCTGAAGTCTGGAACCCATGGACAACCTCACCAAATTTCCTGACTTGAGATGCTCTGCAGCTGATTTCAGTTGCTTGTTTGTGGGTCTTTCGGCCATCAATTTGGTCTTGAGCAAGTGAAAAGCATGCTCAGTTGGTTTGAGGTCTGGGGAATGACTTGGCCATTGAAGAATACTCCACTTCTTTGCTTTCAGAAACTCTTGGGTTGCTTTCACAGTATGTTTTGGGTCATTGTCCATCTGTACTTTGAAGTGCCGTCCTTATAGTTTTGTGGCATTCTAATTTGGGTTTGACATGCAGACATCCTCTCTTCATCTAAGAGTAGGCTAGAAACCTTCATTCTGATAAAGCGTATAGTTAGGACTGTCCCATAGTAATGCTGCTATAAGCCTAGACTGCCAGGGACCCTACCATGATGTACTGGGCTCTGTCTCGCCTTGTGTTTTATATTCAATCAAATCTGGACATCGCTGATTTATTCATGAGAGAAGAGGAAATATCCTCATTGCCTTTTTCTTGGCTACCTGCTCCGCCTTTTCGAATTTGTTTAGGAAAGGAGTTGCACTTGGATGGAAATAGTATCACAGATGTGCCATGGGAATTTCAGAATAAACACATTTCATTAAAATGATGATATGGCTCAATGTTTTCATTTTGCATCAGTGACGTTGGATCAGTGATCATTAAATCGATATATCGATCTATAGAGAGGCTATAGAGAGGTATAGAGAGGCTGGCCTGATCTTTATAATCAGTTGTTTCCTCATATGGTCTTAATTGGTATTAGACTGAAATCAGGTTATAGATTTGCCAAAACCTAATCTGGTGAGATGCAAACATTCTATGGATGGACATTCAGTTGATCTGTGTGTGTATGTGTGTGTGTGTGTGTCTGTGTGTTTCTTTACATGCAGTGCATGGCATCCTGTATAATGGCCATCCATGTGTTGCGCTCGTCCTTAGTGCTAGCCAACACCTCCACCATTTCTGGCCTCTCTATTCCAGCTGTGATCAAAAACAGACCTGGAAGGGAGAAATTAAATAATCACTTTAAGAACATGAGTTACAGTCCAGGCTCAATTCACTTTCAGTGCACTCAGTTCAACCATTCACATCAATACAATAGCAGTTCAGTTTGTCTAATTTTCCAAGTTCACTCTCACATGCAATCACTCAAATGAGCAAATGATTCATTGATTCATGAAATTAGGAAATCATCAATATTGATAAAACAATATATATAGGATGAAAAGAATTCTACCTCGTTCCTCGTTAGCCACCTCCCTGACAATCAGCTTCTGTAAAGAGATGACTGTAGAGCGCTGATCCTGGATATTGAGACAGACAATAATTCAAAAATTAATACAGCAGACAAATAATGGACTTGTGGACTTGGAGCCTGTAATTTGCTGAGATGTTCAACATGTGCAGTTCTGTTCCTGAATTCCTGTGTTACTCTCTCACTTTCAGAACTGAGTGTGCAGCCATTGTAATGCAGCTGCATTCTGGGTAACTTCTTGTGGTGGTATAAAGGCAATTTGTGGTGCGTCCATTTTACTGACCAGAAAAATCTGTTAGCCGTGAAATATATAACGCACCAGTTGGTAACAACTTCCAGATATTTTTGGAGAGAAGACAAATACTGCAGTCTTGCTTAAAAAGCTGAAATTTGGGAACAAGCAAGTCCGTGCCCTGGTTTGCTCAAACAAAGTCCAACTGCACTCAACAGCTTCTCTCTCTGCACGGCACTCAGTAGTGGTCCTCGGCACTGGCCAAGCAGGCAGGCTGCTATTCATCCAGGATTTCATCTCCTGGTAGCGGTTTCTCTGTGACATCGATGATTCTGACTCCATGGTCAGCCCAGTGTCCCAGGGTCACCACCTCCCAGTGCCCCTGTGTCCTCGCTGCCCTGCATCCAGAAGCCTTCTGCCTCTCTGCTGCTCTGGCTGCTTGCCTGAGTGTCGCCTCCCCAGCTCACTGCACCCTAGCTGCCTACCAGAGCTCCACTTCAGAGGTAACCTGTGTTACCAGTTGGCCCACTCAGCACTCCAACCTGTCTCTTGCCAGCCCACCTAGCTCTTCAGCCACACTCTGGACATCTGGCTGTTGTCAATGACACCTGCAAATGTGGCTCAGCATTCAACATGAATTGGTCATGCCTTGTGTTTTATATTCAATCAAATCTGGACATCGCTGATTTATTCATGAGAGAAGAGGAAATATCCTCATTGCCTTTTTCTTGGCTACCTGCTCCGCCTTTTCTCCGCCATTAACTGCTTTTGGCTGTTCTGGCCAATGGAATGCAAACAGAACAAACATAACTGTATGAGTTACTACTGTGACATGCAAATGCCAGTGATGCTTATTGTAGATGTAAAAAAATAGTAGAATAGAATACAATATATTTATCTATATCTACAGAGAGAGAGAGAGAGAGAGAGAGAGAGAGAGAGAAACAAGATTTACTCTTCAAAAAAAAAAAAATCTCCAAAAACTGGTGATGAAAAATGTTTTTTTTTTGTCAGATAAAATTTATATCTATATCTACAGAGAGAGAGAGAGAGAGAGAGAGAGAGAGAGAGAGAGAGAGAGAAACAAGATTTACTCTTCAAAAAATGAAATACTCCAAAAACTGAGGGTGGTCCTTCTATGAGTAAAATCAGAAGAAGCTAGTAGTTCATCATGGTAATCTCCTTTAGCCTATCAGTATAGCATGCAGCTTTTGTGTGTAGAGTGTCGGTCCTCACTCACATCTGGGTGTGCAACTGCCCCTTCCTCTATTCCTGCCACATGACTAGTTTGGTTGGTTTGTGTGTCATTTATCTGCCTGCTATCTGTTCTTGCCGTGTGATTCGCCATTTTCCCTTCAGCTCTTGTTGAAGGGATCCACAGTATAGTGACCTGTTCTGTGTCACAACGGCTAAGGAAAATGCCATCTCACTTTGACTGTCTTGTTTAGATTAGCCCAGCCAGCGACAGGGTGGACTCCCTACCCTGCCTTCTCGTCACCAGTGGCCCCTGGCCCCTAGTGGTCGGATTAACTGACCCCTATCATGCTCACTCTACCCACTATGGTGAATTTTGGGGGTGACATGTGTAGCAGACACAAAACGGACCTATAAACATAACTGACCATAGCATTTGCTGTAATGTTCAATATGTGCATTTGTGTGCTTCCTGTGTTACTTCCTGAGCTGAGTATGCAGCCACTTTAACACAGCTGCACTATGGGTAACTTCTCATGGTGGTATAACAGCAAGTTGTTATGACGCCATTTTCCTTACCAGCAACATCTGGTAGCACTGTAATAAAAAACACACCAGTTGGTGCAGTCAAAAAGAGAAGTTGTCTACCCCAATTTCCCCACAATTTCCACAACAGTATCTTAAAGAAACACTAATTTGTGTTTTAAATTGTTTTAAAGTAGTGCAAGGTGAATTTTCTGCAGAAAAATAAATAAACTCGCCATCTTTCTAATCACAACTTACCAAAGAGGCAAAGACATATTTCTGGTCTTTTTCCTGAAGAAACACCAACACATCAGACAGGAGCATGGCATGGACATCTGGACGGAAAGACAAAAAATATTGGACAAGGGGATCAGACAAGAGTAAGATCCTTCTAAATGCTATAGCTGAGTTCATTTTTGCCCTTCAGCATCATTGCATTACTACGTAACTACTTACACCTACACACTATCCAACTTTCTCACAATGTGGTAAAAATGATGGTTGACCAGTATGAAATTTATGAAGAGAGCACACATATAAAAGTCATATTATTGTGTGGTGGTGTTACAAATCTTTATGTAGCTACGGTATTTCACAGAACTCCTATAATCCTTTTCTCATATGCAGATTAATTCAGATTAAGTTGTATAACAGGAAAGGGCACTTCTGGGTTTTTCTTCTATTGGCCTACTTACAGTAGATACTTACAGTATCCATATTCTGTTTTTTTGTTTGTTTGTTTTTAAATTAATCACTGCTGTGCTAGCAGGGTTTCAATGTACTCAACATACCATATTTGCTAACATCCCTGAATTTTTTGTAAAGATGAGGGCAGCTGATCAACTAAGGAGCCAGAGAGCTAAGGTCATATTCAGATAAAATAATC
This sequence comes from Myripristis jacobus, assembly GCA_900302555.1. NCBI lineage: Eukaryota > Metazoa > Chordata > Actinopteri > Holocentriformes > Holocentridae > Myripristis > Myripristis jacobus. The sequence goes on from OMLB01054522.1 coordinate 5,807, forward strand.
ATTATAAACAGATCATTAATGAATACATTAATCATTAATTAGGTCTATATGTCATTGTGTGACTGGACAGTCTGAACTTGTTTCATGGACCCATTCTGAATTGCCAAGGTTTTGGTGGCATACAAATAAAACAACAGGCAAAAAAAAAAAAAAAACATATACAAGGATACAAGGAAGTTTATTTGTCATTATACAACAGGTTGTATAATGAAATTAAAATGTGGTGGTAATATGCAAGTAGAAAAATCCAAAACAAAAGGACAGAATGAACAAGATAATGGAAGGGATCTAAATACAATACTGAAGAGCCAGAAATGCAAACAAAAAGTGGGAAACCTTTGAGTCGTCCAGCAGAGTTTTTCAGCTGTAGCGCTCCATCGTGAAGCAGCCTCCTCCCTCTGATCAGATCTTCTTTGGCAAACATCTGGCCACTCTTCATCCTCATGATGGACTTACTGTCTGTGCGACTAGGAGATCAGAGAATAATTGATATTTTTTTAAACATCTCTAACCCAGGATGCCAGTAAGCGCATCAGAAGAAACGTATTGGCTTCAAGATCAGGGTTTTAATGTGCTTACAATATTTCTATGACTGCAGATTACTTCTTATTATTGACATATTACTTCTTAACTTATTGCATGATTGACCATTCATCATTATCATATTTTTGATTGGAAAATTTATAGCAATCCCAATCAAAATTACAATAACTCCCTCTCATTAACCCTTACATGTACTGTATATGTACACTTTATATGTTAGTGATCCAGTTCATTTATTCATTTATTTATATAACCCTTTATCCAAAGCAAGTCTGGATGAGAGGATGAGATATAATTGATCAACAGTCACAGAACAAAATGATGAAACACAAACATGAAGCAGAACAAAGCACAAGAAAATGACTAAGTAACAAGGTACAGAAACCTTATCCTTCTTAGCCCACTCATGACCACCAGTCTTATAACCTCAGTGCATGCAAGGACTACTTCCTCAGAAAATTTATTAGGCAAAAAGGTCAAGTCAAAGAGGGATCCCTCACTGGGATGGGCACATACTACACGTATGTGCCCAGACAAACAGTCCAGTGGAATGCAACGTAGACAATGACGATGACATAAAATGAGGCCTGAAAAACATATTATAGTGGAGCACAAATGTCCACAGAAACAAGAGCAATGCCCACTTCCACAGCCCTGTAAAACAACTGCATCAGTATCAATGACAATGGCTAGTGTAGTAAGTCATGTTTGAAAAGAATTATGATTTAACACTTGATTCTGTTTCCCCCCTAAAAAAGAAGTCAATAAAACAGAAGAGGTTAGCTCCATGGTATAACTCCCAAACCTGCAAATTGAAGCAAGCATCACAAAGATTCGTAAAGATATAGTGTTTCACCAAACTGGAGGAATCTCGCTTAGTTTGGTAAGACAGTCTCAAAACATATACAAAGGCCCTATGTTCTGCCAGAGCTGCCTACTACTCATCTCTTACAGAGGATAATAAAAACAATCCTAGGTTCCTCTTTAGCACCTTGGCCAGACTGACTAAAAGTCATAGCTCTATTGATCCATGCATTCCTATAGCTCTCAGTAGTAATGACTTCATGAACTACTTTAAAAATAAAATCTTTACCCTTAGAGACAAAATTAACTGTCTTCTGCCTCTTACCGACACCAACCTATCGTCAAACATTGGAGCCTTAGCGTAAAACCTGACATATATTTAGATTGTTTTTCTCCACTCATCCCTGAAGTACTCAAGACAATCTCATCATCTAAACCATCTACCTGTGTTCTAGACCCCATCCCAACTAGGCTGCTTAAGGAAATTTTACCCTCTGTTGGCATGTCTCTACTTAATATAATCAATATGTCTTTATTAACAGGCTATTTACCACGCTCCTTTAAACTAGCTGTGATTAAACCTCTTCTCTAAAAATCTACCTTAGATCCAGGTATTTTAGTTAACTACAGACCGATTTCTAACCTTCCCTTTCTCTCCAAGGTCCTTGAGAAAATAGTTGCCAAGGAGGTGTGTGACTTTTTTCATAACAAAAGTCTATTTAAAGAGTTTCAATCACGATTCAGGGCACATCACAGCACAAAGACAGCACTGGTGAAAGTTACTAATGACCTCCTTATTGCTTCAGACAAAGGACTTCTCTCTGTACTTGTCCTGCTTGATCTTAGTGCTGGATTCGGCACCACTGACCATCTGATCTTATTACAGAGACTGTAACATTTACTTGGCATTAAAGGAACTGCTTTAAACTGGTTTAAGTCCTATCTATCAGATCGCTTTCAATTTCTACATGTTAATGATGAATTCTCCATGTGCACAGAAGTTCTATATGGAGTTTCACAAGGTTCTGTGCTTGGAAATTTACTGTTCATCTTGTATATGCTCCCTTTAGGCAATACATATTATCAGGAAACACTCCATAAATTTCCATTGTTATGAAGATGATACCCAATTATATCTTTCAGTGAAGCCAGATGAAATCAATCAGTTAGTCAAACTTCAAACATGTCTTCAGAACATAAGGAGCTGGATGACCTGCAATTCTCTACAACTATTCAGACAAAACTGAGGTTATTGTAATAGGCCTGAAAAACATTAGAAAAGCATTATCTAATCATACAGTTACCTTAGATAGTATTGCACTGACCTCCAGCACCAGCGCAAGGAATCTTTAAGTTATTTTTGACTAGGATAGGTCATTTAAAACCCACATTAAACAAACTTCTAAGTCTACCTTTTTTTAACTACACAATATTGCAAAAATCAGGCACTTCCTTTCTCAAAAAGATGCAGAGAAACTAGTCCATGCATTTGTTACTTCTAGGCTAGATTACCACAACTCCTTACTCTCAGGCTGCCCCAAGAAGTCTCTAAAGACTCTTCAGAATGCTGCTGCACGTGTACTGACTGGAACTAAGACGAGAGATCATATTACTCCCATATTAGCTTCTCTGCATTAGCTCCCTCTAACATCCAGAATAGAATTTAAAATCCTCCTCCTCACTTACAAAGCCTTTAATAATCAGGCACCATCTGCACTCCCAAAATGTAGGCTTACTTGTGGTTCCTAGAATCTCCAAAAGTACAATGGGAGGCAGAGCCTTCAGCTATCAGGCTCTTCTTCTGTGGAACCATCTTCCAATTTAGGTTCGAGAAGCAGAAACCCTCTCTTCATTTAAGAGTAGGCTTAAAACCTTTCTTTTTGATAAAGCTTATAGCGAGGACAGTCCCATAGTTATGCTGCCATACGCCTAGACTGCTGGGGGCCCACCCATGATGCACTGAGCTCTCTCTCTCTCCTCTCTCTCCCCTCTCGTTCCTCACATATCCATATTCAATTAATGCATATTACTATGCATGTTATCTTCTCTCTCCTGTAGTTTTGTGCTCTCTCCTCTTCCTTTTCTCTTCCTCTGTTGCTTTCAACAGGTATTTCTGCCTCTGGAGCTGTCAAGTCTGCATCCATGATGGCAAAGCAGACATATCATAATCATTCTTACTATTCTTGCTATCATTGTTCTGACTATTACGACTATTATCAGAAGTTTTATTATTATTGCTATTAGTGTTACTATGATTACCACTGTTGTTGCAACACTATTAGTATTGTTGTTACTGCCATTATCACCACTGTTTTACTATACAGTCCTATACAGAACTTCCATCACTTTATGTCCTGCAATCTGCTCTTCCCTTCTCCCTTCTCTCTCTCTCTCGGTCTCTCTGTCGGTCAACTCTCAACCCTTCTGGTCACGGCCAATGGCCGCCCACCCAGAGCCGGGTTCTGCTCAAGGTTTTTGGCCCTGTTAAAAGGTTTTTTTTCCTCACCACTGTCACCCTGTGCTTACTCTTGGTGGAGATTTTGGTCCATGGATTTGGCCAATATGTGTTGGGTTTTGTAAAGCGCCTTGAGATAATTTTTGTTATGATTTGAATTGAACTGAATCCAAAGACATGCAGGTCAGGTGAATCGGAGATACTAAATTGCCCCTTGGTGTGAATGTGTGAATGTCATTTGTAGTGGCCTTTTAATGCGAAAATCCAAGTTGCTACTGTTGGCCACTTAATCTGCAAGCTGTTGAGGTTTTGACTCGTGTTCAGTCTATTATCTATTTTCTTGTGACACCCAATGTACTCACAAGTCCATCCGAAGTCCACAGGAGCCAGGGAAAAAGTTCCAATGAATGAATTTTAATCCACACAAGCCTGATCCAATATCGACATGGTGAACATTTTCTAAGGTAACAAAAAAAAACATTTTTTACTGGCAAAATGAAAATAAATACAACCATACAGCATCTGTCTCTAAAAACCTTTTAAGACTATGACGACGGTCAAAAACTTGTTGCAATCCACGCTTGCAGATTCCTCCATAACCCACCGCACCCGTGGCCAAACTGCTGTTAAGCAAAACAAACTGTTGCAAAGCAACAACAAAACATATCTCACTGCACCCAGCATCAAAACACAAATAAATCCCAATGTAACCATAAACTGTCCACACACCATCATTTGACTGCTGCATGAACACAAATATAAATATAAATATAGCCAGAACATGTTGCACAAACCACACATCTCACAAAACACTCAAATATTATTCTCTGTGTTAGTGGCTCTTACATCATTGTTTGTCTGTCTACCCTGCAATGGACTGGCGACCTGTCCCGGGTGTTTCCCTGCCTTATGCCCAATGAGCGCTGGGATAGGCTCCAGTAACCCCCCGCGACCCTTGTGAGGATAAGCGGTTTGGAAAATGAATGAATGAATAAATTGAATGATTCAATGATATCATGGTGGAGGGGCTTGTGTGCTTCTGTGACCCTGGGAGCTGTGCTGTCAGGAGCATGTAGCGCCTGGCAGAGAGTTCTCAGGTAAGCCAGACACAGAGTAATTCAGAAAGCTTTTATGAGCAGTCCTAGCAGTGACACAGGCACGTCAACCAGAAAAGTGAGACTGGGGCCCCATACTGGAACCAGGCCTGGGGGGGAGTTTGCAGGCAAGCACCTGGTCTGGCTGGGCTAAACCAGAAGAAATCTCATGGGGCCACCCTCTCATGGGCTCATCACCTGTGAGAGGAGCAGTAGGAGTAGTGGGGGCCAGGTGTGATGCCACACAGGTAGTGGGCTGGGGCAGAAGCCCCGGTGGACTGGACCTACAGTATGGCTTCTGGTACATGGAGTGATACCAGCTAGATATAGTCGGGCTCACTTCTACATACAACTTTGGCTCTGGAACCAAACTCCTGGATGGGGGCTGGACTCTCCTTTTCCGGAGTTGCCCAGAGTGAGAAGCAGCAGGCAGGCATGGGGTTACTCATTAGCCCCCAACTGAGAGCCGCTGTGTAAACAACAGGGATGCCTCCCTGCACATTCAGGCAGCATGGGGGAAAGCTATGACTGTCGTGATGGTGTACGCATCAAATGGCAGCTTGGAGTATCCAGCCTTCTTAGAGGGACTGGGAAGTGTCCAAGCAAAGCCACCATCTGGGGACTCTGTGGCACTATTGGGTGACTTCAATGCTCATGTTGGTAACGATGGGAAAACATGGAGGGGGGTGATTGCAAAAAAAAGCCTGCCTGATCTCAATCTGAGCTGTGCTTTAGTGTTGGACTTCTGTGTGAGTAATGGACTGTCCATAATGAACACCATGTTCAAGCACAAAGAGGCTCATAAGTGTACCTGGTACCATAGCTCCCAAAGGCCAATGGACAATGACTGACTTTGTAGTTGACTGATCAGACCTACGGTCATATGTTCTGGACACTCAAGTGAAGTCAAGCTCACCACCTGGTGGTGAGTTGGATCAGATGGCCAGGGAGGCTGCCAGACAGACCTGGTGAACCCAAGGGTGTAATGAAGGTGAAATGGGAACGTCTGGCTGAGAACTCTGCCCAGAAGGTCTTCAACTTGTACCTCCAGAGGAGCTTCTCCCTGATTCTGAGGGAGGTTTCAGGGTGACGAAGGAGGCCTTCCAGGCTTGGCTAGCATGGGGGACTCCAGACTTGGCTGAGAGGTGGCCAGAGCGACTGCAGCAACAGTGGTTGTGGAAGCAAAAACCTGAATTTGGGAGGAGTTCAGGGAGACCATGGGGAAAGACTCAGGAGGGGCACACAGGGCGTCATCCAGGCTGTATTCAGCAAGGATGGGGAGGTTCTGACTTCAACTGAGGATGTGGTGAGGCAATGGAAGGAAGACTTTGAGAAGCTCCTAAACCCAACTGACACACCCTCCATAGAGGAGGCAGGGCTGGAGGATTCAGAGAGGGTTTCGTCTATTTCTCTGGTAGAGGTTGCTGAGTTGTTTGGGAAACTCTGCAGTGGCAAGGTGCCAGGAGTGGATGAGATCCGCCCTGAAGTGCTGAAGGCTCTCAATGTTCTCTGACTGTCATCACTGGCATGTCTTTTCAATGTTGTGTGGAGTTCGGGGACAGTGCCCAGGGAGTGACAGAGCCCAGAGGGTGATAGTAATCATTTTTAAAAAGGGGAACAGGAGAGTGTGCTTCAATTATCGGGGTATCACACTGCTCAGCCTCCCTGGGAAAGCTTACTCCAGGGTGCTGGAAAGTAGACTCCGGCCAATTGTCGAACCTCAAGAGGAACAATGAGGATTCCATCCTGGCTGTGGAACAGTGGACCAGGAGTTTAAGTATCCTGGGGTCTTGTTCACGAGTAAGGGTAAAATGGACCAGGAGACAGACAGGAGGATCGGGGCAGTGACAGCAGTTATGCAGTCGCTGTACCAGACTGCAGTGGTGACGAACAAGCTAAGCCAGAAGGCAATAGTCTCAATTTACCAGTCGATCTTTGTTCCAACCCTCACCTATGGTCATGATCTTTGGGTAGTGACCGAAAGAACGAGATCATGGATACAAGTGGGCACACCCTTAGGGATAGGGTGACCTCCTGGTCACCTCCTGGAGGAGGTGTTCTGGGCATGACCACCTGGGAAGATACCCCGGGTCAGACCTGGGACACACTGGGGGGATTACGTATCCCATCTAGCCCGTGAACGCTTTGGGATCCCCAAGGTGGAGCCAGTGGATTTGGCCTCGGAAAAGACCATCTGGGCTGATCTCCTTAGCCTGCTGCCACCGCAACCCAGTGTCGCGGTG
>OMLB01054522.1:12965-36721 GCA_900302555.1 Myripristis jacobus
GTGGCAGCAGGTGTGTATTGCTCTACAGGGAAGGATGGAGACAATAGAAAAATCAAGGAGCATACAGTAGTTTGCCAAAAAACATAACTATTTGTTTTCAATTTGGACATCTCCTGAATTTCAGGAAAGGATGAAAGGGAGTGCTAGAAAAAATAAACTGTGTCTCCAAATTGCTGAAGAGTTCGCAAAGGCTGGGTTTGTTAGATTCCAGGAGAAAATTATCAATACAGTTAATATATTATTATTAATTCTTCGATGACATGATGGGTCATGGACCAGCAAACTAGCAGACTAGGGCATTGAATTCAGCCACAGCATCCTGGAGCAGCAACCAGCAACCTGGCAACACCTCCATTGCAAAAGACACTCCTCACTGGTACAAATTTGGTCCGATTTGTTGACACCTTAGTTCCAAGAATCCCAAACGAACTGGTTCAAGAACTCAAACTGTTTTTGTCGAACAAGTTAAAAGAGGCTAACTATTTCACCACACTAGCAATTACTGGCAAATACCTAGTCAAACCAAGACTGGGATGGGAAGATAAGAGACCACTGTACACTTGAGGAAACATCCACTAAATCTAGCTTTGTGTAAGAATGGTATACCTGTAGACCTCCCTCAGTCGCCGTTTCTTCTCATGCTCATTGACTTTGTCGTCTACCGCGGTGAGAAGCTCCTTAACATTGCACAAGGCATCAGAGATAGAACCATGGTCTTCATCTGCGTCTGTAAGAGGGGAGAAAAAGAGGTGAAAAGAGTTCTACCACCCACTGGACAAAGAGCGGAGTGGTTTCTCTAACAGACTGGTTTAGCTTTGCTGTCACAAGGAGCAACACAGGAAATCTTTCCTACCCAAAACAATAACTCTCTACAACATCTCACCTCTGTCTGACAGAGAACTCTCACAACTCTTTGTAGTTTCTGCCTAAACCACATGACACTTGGTTTTGACCTACAATTACTATGTTCATGGTGAACAGCACATATTTATACTCACTGCATTAGTATATAGTATGTATTATATAGTAGTATATATTAAGATATAAAACAGAAATTCATCACTGTGGTTTGTAAAACTTGTCATTTATGAACATATAGTGCACAAGCCTCTTTTCCACTCATTTAACCTTAAATGCATGAAGATACAACCAGCCATTTGGATATCAATTTGCTGCCTGCTCCACTAGTCTTTACACCTGTAAGTAAAACGAATGGGAAATTAAAAAGTGCCATTTCAGCAATTATGTGTGTTCTCCAACAGCCACAGCTGCCGTCATTACACATGGCTATGTGGCTCTTTACACCATCCTATATAATTAATTCATCACATAGACCCAAACCACTGAGTGATATTTCAGAAATGAGCACCGAAAAGCTTCACTCTGACCAAGTTTAGCGCCACCTAAACAGTGTAGTGCCAACTAACTTGCAGTGGGAACAGTCCTCAGGTTTGTCATATGTCAAATCTGGGCCTTATCCATATACATTATATGTCGCTTCATTAACCCACCCAAAACAGATGTTTATTCTAACATTTTCACACATTTTAATGGGCACTGCATTAGCGTAGCAAATGATGAAAACATAAGGTTAATTCCCTGTTAAATAACAAGAAATAACATGAGTTTGCTTTCTGCTGCTGTTTTATCAAAAGGAAATCATTATTCCTCTGTTACTGGTGGAAACCGAGACATTTTGGGAAAAGAGATTTTGACTACTTGATGATTTCCATGATAAAATGTCTTGACTTTTTTCCAGTAATGATAGGGATGGGATTTTTCTAAACTCTGTGTAGAAATATGCAAGCAACGTCCTAATGTATCAAGTGCTTTGCCTCTGTTTTTTTAATTGTCTTTACCTTTAGTGTGCTGGAGTATCCTCTGGATCAGAACAGGATATTTGGTGATCCTCTGGGTGACCAATAAAATACACTCTGGAATACTGAGCCTTCGAACAATACTGTTACTCATTATCCTCTGCAAAGAGTACAAACAATCACACAATTAAAACCGCAGTCCTGAAATGTCCATTTCTGTATGATTTGTCTCCATCTTCCGGTAGTAAATTAAATATATTTCTGGGTTTTTCAGTCGTAACATGAAAAGAAAAACAGGAGAAAAAAAATCTGACAGAATCATGGAATCTTAAGATGATGTATGGAATGATGTTGTTAGTTGATGTGAAACCAAAAACATAAGCTGTAATGTGAAGCCCCAAAAGTCTGGAGCCTGTAAAGACACAGTGATTGTGTGGGATTAAGGGCTCTAAATAAACTTGAACTTCAATTTCTTTTCTTCTGATATAGTTATTTACATGATGAGTACAGTACAGGCCAAGTGCAAGTGCAAGGCCTGCAAACTGGGCAATCACATGTTTGTCCACTCATAAAATGTATGTATTTGGGAATGGAAGGAGCCTTTCTCCATTACAGCTAGGTGAACAGGGTTGCACAGATGTCAATTAGGGTTGTGCTATATGACAATATATATCATGCAATGGTAGAAAAACGGTCGTTTATTTTGGGAGTTTATATTCTGTAGTTTGGACGAAGTTTAGCATTCCTCTGCACTGCACGTATGATGGTAGGCAACTTAAACTAGCAGCATAACAAACATAATCAAGTCAAGCTTTATTTATTGATATAGCATATTTTAAAACAACTGAGGTTGACCAAAGTGCTTCACAGAGTACAGAATTAGTAGAATATGCTAAAATAACATATATTAAGAAAAGAAAAATTTCAAGTCAAAATAAAATCAAGACAGAAAAGATAAAAAGATAAAACATGGAGAAACAAAAATCATGTTGGGATCATCATGAAGGGAAGACCAAGGAAAAGAGATGAGTCTTAAACAATGACTTCAAATGGATAATAGAGGGGGCAGTTCTTATGTGGAGGGGTAAACTGTTCCACAGATTTGGGGCGGCCACTGCAAAAGCCCGATCTCCCCTAAGTTGAACACAGAATGTTCACTACAAAACAATATTTTGATTTATTTCTCACTGTAAATTTAGTGACATCTTGCAGTCTGTAGAATTTGGGGATGAGCTGGCAACATCATAATGCTTTTAATGTGTCAGTTAAGACACATGAAAATTTTGACAGAAAATTAAATGGTCTTGGTAACTGACTGAAGAGGTGTCACTTCATACGGTGCATTCACGGCACTACTGTTGCCTGGGGGAAAAAAATGGGCCAGCATCGGGAAGCATGTACAGATCGCCAACAGACTCCTTCCATCATTATGCTTCTGTTTTACATGTTTTATTTTTTCTTTACTGTCGAATTGAAAATTTGCACAAAAGTTTTAAATGAAAGGAGAAAAATAATAAAATATGAAAAAGTACCTTTTTTTTGTCTTGTTGAGGTAATTTTATATAAAATATTTATTCATGTAACTTACTGAAAATGTGCTATATTATGATATATATTGTTATCGGAATATGAAAAGACCTATATCGGGATATGAGATTTAGGTCATACTGCACAGCCCTAATGTCAATGGTAAAAAATCTACTACTATTCTGTATACGTAGAGCACTCAAGAGTATAATCTGGCCTGACCTTTATGAAAGCCTGGAAGCGTTTATCCTTGGTGTGTAGCTCTTTGTAGAGGTTTACTGCTTCATTGTGGCGACTGCAGAACTTCCCATAAACCTTCTTCATTTGTTCAGCATAGCAGCCTGAAAACTAAATAAGATAACAACAGAATAACAGTGCAAATGTGATTGTAGTTGATTGATTGGCCTCTATGTCTATGATTTCCTTTAAAGTAAAACTGAGCTTGGTATAGTGTTGGGTTGTCTAGTTCCCTGGGTGTGATATGAGTCTACATGGTGGTGAAATATCCTCATTAGTACCAGTTAAATTGTCTACAACTCTAAGCCAATTTTAGCCAGTTATCTCTTCTCCCTCACCTGATTGACAAGAACATCACCAATACAGCGGATGAGGAAACTCTTGTCACCCTGCCCCTCAGCTGATGAGGTTCTTCTTCGCTCTAGAAGATGAGTGAAGAACTGTGTGTGTGTCGCCAACAGAACATCTAACATGGGGAAAATCTGCAATAGAAAAACACAAATTTGATTGACACATTCACTGTAGAGTTCATCAATACCATATTGAACTGTACCACAAAGTGCTTAAACAGTTACCCAAAGGTACACAAAAGTGACCCAAATCAGCTGTTTTGGGGTACTTTAAGGCAGGAATGGGAATCAGCAGGGACCTCTCAATACAATTCCTATTCATGACACTAAGGTGCCCATTTGATATATATTGTGATTTTGTAATTACTGCTATTCTGTAGGTCCAATCCAATATTATGGTTTCATACAATTTTAGATTACTTTTTGTTAACACTGGACTAAACTGAAAAGCTGAATCATACTTCCGATGACAATCATAAGCAAGTCAGTCCCACTTTGAGGGTCTGAGCTTCAACACACAAAGCTCCTCTGAGTGTTTTTTTCTTGCCATATTTAATTCTCATAATGTTCTCATGATGACACTGGAAGGAGATCATTATTTGGGTCGTAACATAAACAATGTTAATCGACAATTCAAATAAAATAAAAAAAATCCTTAAAGACAGGACATTTTATCTATGAACAGATTTTATTAATTTCATCATTATTATTACCAATGTGGGAGACACGACTTACCTTATCCAGAGTATAACTGTCCAGCTGCAGCTCTTTCTGAATGCCTTTATAGTAAACTTCAGACATTATCCTCAGTGTCCTCACATGGTGGAACTCCGTCTGGTACAGCTCTACAAGTGAACAGAGACAATCTTACATCCACATGTGAGGAAGGCTGTGATCACACTTGCTGTTCGCTTCTTTTGGTTTGAACTAATGTTACTTTGTTGCACTCAGTACATGATTTGTTTATGTTCACATTACAAGCAAGTTTTTTTAGACCAACTTAACATGACTCATTATGAGCTTGTTTATTAGAGTCACTCAACCTAGTACAGTGGTTTTCAAAGTGGGGTCCTTGACTGGGGCTCCTCAGCAAAACAAGTAATAGTTTAATTTCACTGTAATTTTATTCACTAGAAACTGTTTGAATGCAGAAAAAGTATGGCATTCCAACAATGGAAACACCCTTTGTAAGCTGAGCAAATTCACTTGATTTCAGCCAAAAGCATGGGAAAAAAGATGATGAGCAAAAAATATTAGTAAAAAAATGAGGAAAAAAATGGCATTTACCAGAAAATTAGCTTTTTTTTAATTACAAGAAAACTATGTAAGTGTGTGTAAAAGTTTGGAAACCTCGTCCTAGTAGGATTCTAGTAGCATGGAAGGTAAGTGGGGTGTGTGAGTGTGAAAACAAATCCAGGTCAGTCCCTGTCTTTGAGAGGATGTCTTATATGCCATGAAATCCTTGACCATTTTTAGACCAGTACATATTACTTATAATCCAGCATAAATTGGCTTTACAGATGGCATCAATGTCATATACAAAGATGAGGCGGAACTGCCAAATAAATCAAAACTAGGTAAGTCTGTCTAGTTAAGTAAGACTGTGTTTCAGTGTAAGTGAAACTAAAAATCCTGATGGAAAATTCTTACATGGACCATATGTAAGAAGAGAAATAGCCTAATTTTGAAACAACATAATACTCATTCATAAAAAAAACCCCTAAAATTCATTAAAAAATAAAAGGTCGATGAAGATGCTTTTGGAAACATACCATGATTAATTATGATTTAGCACTTTTAGTCAAGTCAGCTGTGTAAGCAAAGTATTAAACTCAACAAAAAAATGTAGGACTTATTTTTCAGCACAACATAATTCGCCATTTGTGTAAAAAAAAAAAAAAAAGTCAGTTTTTAGTGACTAGTATTTGTTCACTTGCAGTTGCTGTCACTTGCTATTAATGATCATTTTCTTCATAAGATGCTTTTTTTAGATGCACATTCCAGTGGTGTGATTTAGAATTATTTTCGAATTATTGTAAAAATTTACAAAATTTGGCCAGTTTTGTTTGTTGTGCCCTCACAGACATGAGTGTATGTGTAAAATAGCAATACTACAGACTGCACCAACCATATGACCATGGATGTACCTTGAAATTTGGATTCGACCTTATTACATATTTCTATCTTTTTTTTTCTTTTTCTTTTTTTTTTTTTTTTACCATAGATGACGTCTTGTCTCTTGATTTCATCCTTCTTGAGCATTTTCAGGAACTTCTTATCCACCGTGGCGCTCCATGAATCTGCTTCTAAATCTTTCACCTCACACTCAAACTCTCCCATCAACTGACTGTCAATTAGTTCTGTACCTTAAAAGACACATACACACATGCACACACACCACTCAAATTAGAACAATGCAGCCAGAAATATTCTTCAGCATAACTGATTTCACTTTCAAACTTGTTGTGCATCATGACAAACAGGCAAGATGCTGGAAAGTATACTGCAGACATTAGACAAAAGTGGTCCAAGGCACTCCAAAAAAGTTTAGAAAGGTTAGAAAGCCTTTTTTTCAATTTGGCTATTCATTATAAAGATAAAAACTTTATAATGATAAAGTTAAAAACTTTATAATGAAGTTAAAAAGTGCCTCACTGTACATACTGCAGTACCATAACCTTCATCAATCTTTTTTACTGCCCATCATCCTGTGAGTGTATAGGAACAAGTTGCTCCTACACATATGCACACAGTCATATTGATGTCCACACACTCACACACATTTACATACACTTTGTCAATCTAAAAAGTGAACACCTGATTAATGAATGAGCTTTTCCTTTATTTTCTAATGAATATGTTCGTTGTTGATCTTACCTTCATCAGTGAGAGACTCGATGGAAGCACTGACTTTGCCTCCCTGATGAAGAGAGTCAGTGGACTGGGACAGAAACTTCAGGCCTTTCAGAGGTACATCATCTAGCCTTCAGGGAATAAACCCATCAAAAATGTTTTTGGAAGAGTTTTGATTGGTTACATTTTTGTGCACATGCCCACACACACTATGTGCTTGGATTTCCTGTACCTGTTATATTATATCTACTCTTCAAAAGGAAGAGTATTTTAAAATAGTTGATGGATCTCACCCTGCTATGTTACTGGTGGAGATGCTCTTAGCCAAGTTGCTGTGTGTGTTAAGGGATAAAATGCTGGGGTTTCTCCGTGGAAACACCAAAGCCACCTGGTCTTCAGGGCTGGTCAGCATGGACCAGTGTTCCCGTGATGACGACGATGATGACGATGACACAGACGATGCTGAAGATGTAGCTGGTCATGAACATAATCAGAAAATGTCCATTCAGATAAGCCAACAGAATTGTGCACTACACAGTATGCAGATGTGCTTCTTCACCTTCAACACCTTTTTGCCAGACTGCCCGAACAGGGCCAGTCAAGAATTATGAATGTCTTTAACAGAGTTGCTCCCAGAATAACTGACTGACTTACTGTTACTCACTGTTGAAATTAGGGATGCACCGATCCGATATTACCATCGGATAGTGGCGCCGCCATCAACATTTTAACTGGATTGGGTAACTGTAAAAACAGCCTATCCGTAAGACCAATCCTTCCCTTTTAAATCTTTGCGACACGGGCTACATCGTACATGGGCTACATCGTGTGCTGCATGCCACGAGAATTGATTGAGTTGAGTTGCAATCACAAGCAACATGGAGCGAACGAAAGGGTCTGCGATATGGAGGTATTTCACCCTTAGCACGCCAACTAGCTTGACGGCAGGTGGAATGTATGTAAAATGAATGTTGCCAGGGGTGGTGGTAGCACTGCCAGATATAATACCACAAATTTTATCAAGCAACACCACGCGAAGGAGCACGACGAATTCAGCAGCTGAACAGATCAAAGGGAGCCGCCGCTGCTGTTGAGGTTTGTAGTTCCTTAAATCAACAATGATAATGGATCGATATCAGGTATCGACTGATACGTAAGGCCCCCGCATCGGTATCAGCATCGGTACTGAAAAAGTCGGATCGGTGCATCCCTATTTGAAATGCACATGCATGAATATCCAGCTATTGAGAATGACTATATTTGTTTAGCTAACTGGACTGGACACACAATAAGGAAGGTGTAGTTTCAGGTATTATACAGTATGCATGTTTGATTGTGCACATGGAAATTTCACCAAAAAGCTGCTATTTTCAGATCAAAATAACAATGCTGCTCTGAATTCAGCACACGTTTTACCGGATCATGCTGTTTTATGTGAAATCATCACTGAACACATTACCGGTATCTTTGAGCTTGCTAGGCAACATTAGCAAATGCAGCTGACCTGCAACTTTAACATTAGTGTGAGATTAACCTTAAATAATGATAATAATAATGATGTGCCTCTACAGTATTTCACAGTTGTTCTTCAGGTTATCATGAGACTGGGACGAGACAGGGAAAAAACGTCAGTGGGAGCGGGCAGGACAGGAATCATAATATAAATAGGTCAGTTTCTATAAATAAATATGCAGTTCTTAGACATAATGCTAGTCATTCTTTTGTATTTTTTATTCTCTCCTGTCTGCTCTGGTGGCTAGTTGGTTGCAGCCACTTCACCAGTGCATTGTGTGTGGATTGACAGCCGTAGACTATATAAAACAGTGGACCAACCTACTGGCCAGATGGTGTGAATAAAAAACTGTCTAGTAGAGCACAAAGTAAACTGGAAAGGGATGGTGAGAACATCACATCAAAATAATTACACTGCCTCATGGGTAGACAACAACCCTTAAAAAGAGTGGGGGTGGGATGGAACAGGAGTAAAAATTCATTCCCTTGTCACACTCTACTGTGAAAATCCCAAGCTAACTAAGAGTAGCTAATTAACATTATTAACATTAAGCTTAACTAACAGGGCAAATTCATGCAGTGAGTCTTACCTGGTAGCTACTGTCAGCAAGCTCAGGCTTTTGACACACTGTCAGGCTAATGTAAATTAAAGTTAGCTAGCAATCTCAGGTAACTGTGGTTCTTCTCAAGATTTCGTCCCTTTTTCACTATTATTCGTGGATTTTTTTGTGAACTTTTTTTGCTTTCTATAGGGGTTCAGGTCAGTGAGCACCATCCTGTTTTTTTTCTAAACCTGTGGGTTTTAGATAAATTAGTATTAAAGCTGAACTTGATATTCAACCAGGAGAGTTTCATGTCCATCCAATGTTTCATTCCGCACCCAATTTCAAGTCATCAAAAGACAACAAAACTGCTGCGGTGATGGAATGCTGGTGTGAAGAAATTTTGAAGTCTCTGAAAGTTCATTTTCATATCGTAATGGAATGAATCAAAACCAATGGCCAGATAAAAGGCAGGAAAAATTATACTGGAATTCTAAAATATGACTGCTTGCTTTGGCAAAAGATTAGCAGAAACATTACATATATACGCTGTGTAGATTTTAGGCAAAAATGCAGAATGATTGATATGGTCCTTTAATTTGCTTTAGATTTAATTCTGAAATGAATATAATAGCGTCATTCCATCTATTCCTTCAATTTACAGGAAAAGTTCTAATTTGGATTATACTAAACTTTACTGTACAGTTTTCATATGCTTTATAAATTGTTTTTGTCTCATTCCATGTTTTTCCATGACTGTATGATTACTTAATATTTTTAGTGTTGAAAATGTTGTTTGGTGTCTCCCATTTGTTCAATTATTATTTCCTATTTTTGCGTTGTATCCATTCACTAATTGAATAAAATCAAACTGAAACAAATGTCTTACATTTATTCCTGGTGTTAACAGCTGATCCATGAACAGCCTCTGGCATCAATGACTGCTGCTGGAAGCAAACACATAACATTATGAAAAGGGAGCAATCACTAAAATATGGACTTTACATACTGCATGATGTTTCTGTGGTGTTTGTCAATCCAGTGAGCACGTCGCAAGTTTCAAATCCTATTCTTCAAGCTCCGCTGATCAATATCAACAAACTGCCATGTAGAAGAACTGTCATGCGGAAGAAAAAACATTTCATTTACAAACTTGACAACATGGTGATCAAGTACATCTGTGGGAAATATAGCCTATAAGCATAAAAAGCTGAGAAAAATCCTCCAAAGTAAGGATATTTTGTTCACTGTGTGCCTACAGGTCAGAAATGAGAATTTACTTATGGGGTTAAAATTAGAATTACTATTAGGTTCAAGTTAGGGCAAGAGTTAAAGGAATGGTACACTTAGTTAGAAAAAAAAAGTAACTTTCTTATTTGATATAATTCCTGAGTACCATCTTCAACCACCAAGATCTGAGAATTCTGAAAGTCAATAACTGTAATAAATCAAGAGTTCTGCATTTTCTACAGTAACCCATGCCAGTGGGGCTGGCTGGGTGTTCCTCTGGAGTAATATTATTGCCTCGACTCTGGTGAGACCAACCAACAGTAATGAAAATATCGTCATTGTTGGAGATAGCGTTGACACGCTATGATAGCAAATGAGGCTTGTAGTAGCAGAGTTGATGTAAGAAAGTCCATGGCTGTGTTCAGAATTGCCTACTAATGTACTATTCATTCTAAGTTTTACATCGAATAGAGTATGTAATGCATTCCAACTGCATAGTATATGGATTTTGTGTATGCAAGAAATGCCTGGACGTTAACTAGATTCACAAGACTTTTTGTGTTTGCAACGTCATCTTACCGCTTATACTCAACTTCCCCAGAATGCATTACATCACTTCAGACTGTGTAATTTATTAACACTATATAAGTGTTCTGATGCTATAGTACATGATTGTAATTTAAAATTTAAGCGAATTTTTCTCTCATCTCAACTCATCACATCGCATTAATATACACTCAGTGCCCACTTTATTAGGTCCACCTGTACAGTCTAATGCAGTTCAATGCAGCAGCTCTGCCATAAATTCTCCCTTTTAACAAAGTTTATAATGTTCAGTTTGTGTTGACATTGTGGAGAATGTGACAGTTTAATTCTATGTTTATTACTGAGGTTGTAGTTTGTACAGGTCTTGTACTGGACTACATTATATTGAGAGGTGTTTCTAGTTTTTTGTCTTCCCTATTTGTATACACGAAGGGGACAGAATATTAGAAACACCTCTCAATAAAATGCAGTCCAGTACAACAGCACCACTATGACCTCAATGCCCAGCATAGAATTGAATGAACACCTCTGTTACTGTGTCAAAAAGAAAGCATTAGAGGCATCATAAAACTAAACCTTTGTATTGGATATAGAACAGTTGTATTGGATTGTATTAGACTGTTCATGTGGACCTAGTAAAATGGCCATTAAGTGTGCTGACAGCTAGCCAATTTACTGAAACTAGATATAATATACTGTATCAAGTAAGCTAGAAGTCGCCTGAAGAAGATGTTGTACATTCTGACTTCAAAACAAAAGAACCACTCTTTGTTATAATGTATTTGACAAGTTAGTTGTGAATAAAGGTTTTATTTTGTAAACAACAGGGAGTGTGCTTATTTTGTACCGTGGCTAGCTTGAGAGTTGTGTTGGCGTCTCAAAAACATCAGAGAAAATTTCCAAACAGGCAGTACTTGGACAAACCAATCACATATTGGTAATTTACATGACTACACTGTTGCCTGAATAATAAAAACAAACAAACAAACAAATAAACAAACAAAAAAAAATGACTAAAGTGACATATTAACAGTGTTGGAACAAAAAGTATATCAGCTTTTAGAACCTTGTTTAAAGTCCTGATTTCATGTTGATCAGTGCAAAAAGCATTCTGGGATACTTAGCAATATACTTCAGTGTGAACAGTCTGCTAGTAATAGCACACTAATTGTCCAATGAGTAAGCAGGATGTAGTCCATACTGTCTGAGGATGTAGTAGGCAGTACGTTAGTAGGTGATTCAAAACACAGCCCCATGACTGACTTCTTTGCTGGCAGAAGATCCAAATTTAGATGGAAGCCTTTGCTAGCCCTCATGTCTTCTTGTCTTCTGATGTAATCCTTGGTGTACCGTGCTAACAAGCAAACTGTTACTGTTCCTATTGTTTGTTGAAGCTAGCACATGCTAACGCAGGGCATCAGGTACAGTTAGAGAGTCAATCAAAGGAGGGCAGAAGGAATAAAAACTGAAGTTGTGTTCTCAATGGATAATCCCCACTCTAATGTATGAAAGTTACTTTTTAATACCTTACCAGCAAAACTGCTTGTTTAAGTGAGGAGAAAACTCTGCAAATTCTCTATTCATATAGAGAAGAGTTTCATGGAAAAAAAAACATTTTAATGAAAAACTGCACATTTTAATTTACCATCCATTTAAGGGTTAGAAGGCTTGTGACATGGTGGGTAACGGTGAGGGTAAAGATGCAGAGAATAAATATGGCCAGTGCTTCTCAAGTACAATAATACAAACATGTGGATATATTGTGCTGTTGTCACTGTCAGCTACACTTGATAAAAGGTGCCAAGTAAATATTAATGCTATGTTTTATTATGCTGTGTCATGTCATGTCATGCACTGGAAAAAAATCTGCAGCCTTAACAAGTCATGTGGTCTCATATTCAGAGGCTAGAGTGATGAGATAATCCCCTTTGCCTTTAATGCAGTTTCACTTTTTTCAATATGTTAGACTAAGGCAGATTCCATAAGGTCATACACAATTCAAGAACATTTTGATAAGAAGTGGATTAGCATTTGAAACAAGCGGAATTATCTTAACCTCTAGCAGATTTTTTGACCCTGTTTGAAGAAAAAGCAAGACTGAACAAGACTCTGAATGACTTGGTAAGATGGGTTTTGTGAGAGGGTTTAGACAGTGTGTCATATCATGTCATGTCATCTCCTGCAATGTGCACCTGACCTACCCTCATTTTGGCCTTGGTGCAGACAGCCAGACTCTCTTTGCAGTTTTTATGGACATGGACACCACAGTCTGCAAATAACACACAAAGACCAGTAATTTCTTAACTGGAATCTTTGATATCTGTCAATACAACATGTACTATACAGGATCAATGATATTCTGTATGAAGACTTTTTTTCAGCCTGGACTATGGAATGACAAGAAGAGTGCTGATTGAGGATGTCACTGGATATCTATCTATCTATATTTATATATATATAGATAGATAGATAGATAGATAGATAGATAGATAGATAGATAGATAGATAGATAGATAGATAGATAGATAGATAGATAGATAGATAGATAGATAGATAGATAGATAGATAGATAGATAGATAGGCAGAACTTTATTCATCCCCGCAGGGAAATTCAAATGTCCGGCAACTTACAAACAACAATCATACCCACAGTCCTGCACACAATCAAATAGTACTAAACTAGCTTTAAAATAATGCATAAAAAAAAATTAAAATATAGATACAGATATAGATATCAATAGATATAGACAGATATAGAGAAAACTTTTTGACCCCCATCTCTCTCTCTTTCTTTGTCTTTGTCTCACACACACACACACACACATACACACACACAATCTCATTGTCTATTATTTGCACACCATGCACTACAATCCATGACCTACAATTTCCTCTACAGTAACAGTGATCTATCAGCTGTGTCAATCACACACATGATGCAGTAAGTAACATTACTGGTGACCAAAGGCACCCTCTTGCCTACATGTTTGACTTGCTGCCTTCTGGGCGACGATACCGTCCCCCTCTGTTTACAAAAAACAGAGCAAAATTCTCTTTTGTGCCTCAGGCTATTATACTCCTTAACAGCTAACACAGTTCTTGACCTAAGCTTGCTCAGCTGGTCTGTAGAAGTTTCATAATTTATTCCAAGCCCCCCATATCTGTACATGAAGATGTGACTACTATGCTCTGTGTATGATGAATGTTTTGTTTCGTTTGATGTATTGTTATTTATGTTGTTTTATTGTTATCCCCTACGGGGATAAACAGACCGTAAGACTAATGGAAAGGATAGCTGGCCAGCAGAATGCTACTCCACTTGTATCTTCACTAATGCACATTGCACCAATCAAATCCAACAAACTAAATTCCTACATGAGATCTCTGTGTGCTTTTTTGGGAAGTCCTTGGATATGCCCTTTCTTTGTTGTTGTACTTGGTGTCATAGAGGCTACTCACATTACCAAGTTTGTACCGCGCCCAAGCACGTTTGCCCCTAAAATCCGGATTATTTGACCAGTGTGATCGCTCCATTCCGTGCTTGAATACAGTACACTTCCCCCGCTCTGGCACGGTTGGAGGGGGTGTGCTCCAGCACGGTACGGGCGTTCATGCACGAGCACATGCACGGTCACGCATGCAGCGTGCGAACGTGGATACGACGTAAATCATGCAACTTTCCTCCTGCCTCTCTGCAAAATCGTTTAATGTGCGCAGCGCGATTACTGCCGAATGGCCGCATTGCGCAATCAATAATCAACCATGTTGTCTGTGTCGCTGTCCGTTCTGCTGCTTCAACTGCGTATAAACAAAAGTTGATTTATGATGAAAGGTATATATGGCAGTCTGTGTGCGCCGCACAACTGTCAGATTCGGCAGACCTGACCTGCCGGCCACGGCACCGGCCGGCATCAGGTGGGCCGGCCGCGGAACCGCACTGTGTATACGGCCTCCCGGTTGAATGTAGCAGCCAATTGACATGCCACTCCGGCTGTCAGTTGGATGCTTTCTGAAGGAGGAAGTTACTTCCAAAACTGTCAAGGTAAATAAACATCCCTCAACCTGTGTCTGATTAAAAGAAACAAAAACGTATTTTAGTTAAAAGGAAGACATGATTAATGTATTTGAACTATATTGATTTATGATGATGTCGGACCATGCCTGTTGTCGTATTTCAACGTGATGACGTGCATACCGGGGGCAATCGCGCTTGGGCGAGTTTGGGCTTTAGGTAATGTGAGTGCAGGCCAGCCGGGGACTGGGGGGAGGGGCATTTTTGCTTAAGTATGATATGGAGCAAATGGCCCTAATGTGAGCAGGCCCATAGTCAAAGTTGAGAGAGATTCATCATCATGAAAGTATATGAGAGATCATCTAGATGATGAGACAACAGGCCACAGAGGACAACAAGGAAAGACAGCAGGAAGATAGAAGGAGGAAAAGAAAACAACAGAGGAGCAAAGGAGGGGAACCTAAAGAGGAAAGATAACTTGAGTTTTTTATTGTGGCAGAAGAACTCTCTTGGCATTCATGGTTTCAAGGAAGAGTGGAGAAAAACGGGGAAAGAGAGAGAGAAGAGAAGGAATAGCAAATAGCATGGGAGGAAAAATAGATGAAGTAGGAGTATGTCTGTCTTACTGTTACAGAGGAAGGCTTCTTTGGTACTGAGAAGTTTGGTACATTGTTGACAGGTGGTAGAGGGGGAGGGACCGACTGGAATAAAGACATGACCATTTGTCATCTTCTTTTCTCTGTCTTTACTCTCCCGCTCTTTCTCTACTCTCCTTTCCTTGTCCTTCTCCTGGGGAAAAAAAAACAAGAGAAAAGAGGATGTTTAATCCACCATCAACATTTTCACAAGGACTCAAAATTGTGTTTTATTGTTGAGATTTCTTTCTATTACTGAGTAGGCAGGAAAATACACACACACACACACACATACACACACACGCACTGTGTGCACAATTATTAAGCAAGTTGTATTCTTGAGGATTCATTTTATTTTTGAACAAATACAGTGATCTCAGTCAATTCAAAATGTTAATAAACCTCAAAACTGAATAATTAATAAAGGAAAAGTGAGTTTTGGCTTTCTCAGGAGAATATCTATGTGTGCACAATTATTAGGCAACTATTAGTATGCAGAATTATAATACAGCTAAATTAAAAACTAAAATTTCCCATCTTACTTGTTTATTTTCATCTATTAGAGTAAGAATAACAAATAAACAACTCAAAATGTACAAATAAACACTTCTGACGTTTCAACAAATATTCAGTGACCAATATAGCCACCCTTCTTTTCAATAACTGTCATGAACCTTCCACCCATGGAGTCTGTTAGTTTCTTGATTTGTTGATGGTCAACGTTTCGTGCAGCAGCAACCACAGCCTCCCAAATGCTTTTTGTATTATCTTCCCTCACTGTAAATATCACATTTAAGAAGGGCCCACAAGTTCTCAATAGGGTTTAGGTCAGGTAAGGAAGGGGGCCATGTCATTATTCTGTGATCTTTAAGGCCTTTGCTGGTCCGACTAGCTCATCCTTAATAATAGCAACCCATACCAGTACCTCACCTGCACCTTGATGGCGTCTGACTCAAAGTGGAGCTCTGTGCCCATCAGTGATCCAGCCACAGGCCCAGCCATGCCATCTGGTCCATCAAGAGTCACTCTCATTTCATCTGTCCATAAACCCTTTTAAAAATCTGTCTTCAGATATTTCTCGGCCCAGTCTTGATGTTTCAACTTATGAGTCTTGTTCAGTGGTGGTTCTACCTCTGGACACTCCAGGTTGGTTGCATTTCTGGAATATGGCGGCACTGGAGGTTAATGGGTTTCTGGTAGCTTCACGTTTAATTCTTCTCAAGTCTTTAGCGGTTAATTTGCGTCTTTTTTTCTCCACACCTTTCTTGCGATCCTGGTGACTATTTGCAACAAAACGTTTGATTGTTCGGTGATCACGCCTCAATAGCTTAGATACTTCAAGAGTGCTGCGTCCCTCTTAAAGACATTTTACAATTTTTGACTTTTCAGAGTATGTTAAATCTCTTTTTTTGGCCCATTTTGTCTGAGGTAAAGAAGCCACTGTGGTGACCCACAATAAAGACACTGAGAGAGACATTCACCAAGGGACTGTGCCTTTAAGAGAGAGGGTAACGTAGGGCGGGAGATTCTACAAGTTTCGGGTATTGTAGTTGATGTCCGCATTCTGCTCACAAGCTGTATTGCTCTGCACATTGTTTTTTAGTGGACAGTAAAGCTGACTCGACGCACCTCCGTCTCTTGCCTGATCACTTGTTACACCTCCACACCACCTAATAATTATGCACACCTTGATATAGGGTGTTGATCACTTTAGGCCACACCCTCCCTCATTACACAAATACACATCACCTGATAATGCTTAACTCCAATTAGCATTCAAGTTTATATAGCTTGGCGTTGGAAAATATGCATGAAAATGACAATATGGTCAAAATACTCACTTGCCTAATAATTGCACATGCAGTGTATTGCTAGATAGATAGATAGATAAATGGATAGATAGATACACACGCATACATATACTTAGATTACATTACACATATACATAGATATAGATGTAAATATCTTATACATCATCTTTTACCAATGCAAGCATTTGTAATTTAGAACTCCAGTATAATTTTTCCTAACTTTTATCCAGCCATTGGTTTCTATTCATTCCACTACGATGTGAAAATTAATTTTCAGAGACTTCAGACTTTCTTCACACCAGTTTTACACCGTGAATTATCTGTGGCTGACGAATGGTAACAACTTTATTAGCTTCAGAAGAACATTAAAAGGTGGCTGTTTCAACCAAAAACTGTAATATGAAAATTGAGGGATTTCTGGGTAACTTAGAATAAATGGGCCAGATATTCACAGGCACAATCCTTTAAAATAACAGTAAAGTTTAAAAAAAACCTTAAAAAAAACTTTTACCATCATTGTCGTCATCACCACTTCCATCACTGTAATCTTTATGACTGCAACCTTGATCATCACTACTATTATTACTACTACTACTGTCACCAGTATGTGTTTCATTGTATGCTGAACTACATATCATCCACACACTGACACAAACACACACACACACAGCCACCTTCACCGTCTGCTTCCTACCTCATCCAATCCGGTTTCTCCTCTCTCAATTCATGAAGTTACTGGACCTTTTGCGTAGCATGTCTGAAATCTGCTCACCTGTTTATCTGACATCCTGTCTCTTTCTTCCATCTGTCTTCATCTGTCCTATTAACTTTTTCTTTACCTTTCTCTGTGTCTTTCACTCTTTCAACTGGTCCCTCAAAATACTCTGAATGCTGTCTGCATGGGTCTGTCTACCGGAGCATTGTGACACTTACTGTCTTTTTAACTGTCTGTCACTGTGCACAAACTGCTGCTTGACTGCCATAAAAACAGGAAGTGAGTGAGCTAACACCAGCATGTACATTCACACACATACGCCAGAGCAATGCATTAGTTCCTCTTTCTCTGCACCTTGCCTGTTACCAGTATTGTAAAAACCACATATGTAGAGTCACTGTTTCAGTGTTTACCAAGGAGCCGGTTGATTTTCCCATATAATAACATTTTTCTTTTTAAATGTTTTACAGAGCATTATCTAATTCAATTCAGTTCAGTTTAATTTATATAGCACATATCACACAACTGACTGCAATGCAATACGCTTCACAACACAAAGTGGAAAATACTGAAAAATGTATCATTAAAAAAGTAAGATAAACAGTTAAACCAAACAGATAAAAGGTTACAATCAGAGAGAGGGCAGGTAGAATAATAGGTGAAGAATTACAGTGCCTAAGTAAAAGTGTCTGTTTGTCTGTTTGTTTGTTAGTAGTGTATCTCAAAAAAATATGAATGGATTTGCACAAAACTTTAGAGAAGGTTAGTCATGGACCAAGAAAGAGGTAATTAATGTCTCATGCTGATTGGTCAAAAGGGTGCATGGCAGTGGGTGCCAATGATTACAAAAAGGCATGTAACTTCGGAATGGGTTCATGTAACATGGTGTAACATGGTCATGGGGCAAGAAAGAGCCGATTATGCCAATTGACCAAAATGGAGCAAAAGGTACACAACGTCCAAACGGTTTCATGTAACATGGCAAAATTTTCTTGGGTCAAGGAAGAGCTGATTACCCTTTCATGCTGATTGGCCAAAAAGTAGTGTCACCTATCGCAAAAAGGTGCATGGGTGCAGTAACGGGAATACTATACTGATAAAGTTTAATTTGATCAACTATGTGACGTGGAGATGGCATATCTCACAAATTGCATAGTGCGGGCAGAAGCATACACTCTAAAGATGAGAACCTTGGATATGGCTGCAAGAGGGTGGTTTATGTCATCTTAAAGTTCTCCATAAATACACACCCAAAACCCAACAAATAGACATGCAGAGGGTATTTCTCTCACCTTGCATTTTTTGCTCATCTTGCTGCGGAGGTAGCTGAACGTCCTACTGACTTTGGTCCCTCCTCTTCCCTCAGTGTCGCTCCTTAATGGGCCTGGCTTGTCCTCTGAAATGCTAACAAAGCACAGAGCATTCATTAAACTATTTCAGCTTCATTAAACACAATAGTTGGGACTGATGAGGGAAGTGATGAGAGGGTGAGAGGGACATTAATGTATGAAAGAGGTTATGAGCTGTGATTATTAATGCTCTTTACCTGAACTAAAGGTAGTAAAAATTACAGCTTATGAACCAATGGCTAGTGAGCCTGCAAGGAGGACACAGGTTAAACTGAAAGTATTTCTAAACCTGCTGTTCATTTGGTTTGGTCTTAATCAAGGAATGACTTGTTGCTTTGCTGAATTTATGCATTCTTAAATTTGACCTGACTTTGACCATTAAAACGTCCTTGTGCCTTTGTCATTCTAGGGTCAAAAACATCAATTCATACAACATGTAACCCAAAGCGTGTTACTGTTGAATGTTCAGTGTCATGAAAAGACAGCAAGTAACAAACAAGATGACCAACACCATAAAGGGACACAACAACATATAACATCCATTAGAAACACAATTGGAAAGCCATTTTTGGTCCTGAAACACAGGACAATGTTGCTAACATATAAGTTCCTTGCTTACCTGTATTCTGCTGACCCAGCAGTACTGGAGAGAGAGCTCATTCCTACAGGACGCAAAAAGGAAAAAGACTAAAGAAAATCTAATCAGAGACCAACAAGACATTACATGGTGATAATGTATAAGTGTTATCTGCAAGGTATCTGCTCACTGTAATCTTGTTAAATAAAATGTTTAGTTTTGCTGACATGATGAGACAAGGAATGAGACATGCTACAGGACCCCTGCTGACAATGGATCACCAAAGTCAAATTTTGTTAACCACTGATGTACTCCTGTAAAGGTATATACCCAATAATATATGCTAGAACAACATAACAGAGCACCCTGAGAGACATCAGAGTCTGATATCTCAACCCTTATATGAGAGGGCTGTAACAGGTGTAAAAGAGGTGGTCTAGTATAGAAACAATAATGCATGCTAGCCAGGGTAATATGGGGGAGTATTACGAACTCTTCCACTGTGCTGGGCCATACACAAGCAAATCAGCAAGCTGGGGTTAAATTCAGTGACAGCAATGTGGAAGCCAGCAACCGGGCAACACCTCCTTGACTCCACCACGACTGCCAACAACACCATCCTTTATTTTTTAGGAATGTGTTTTCAAAGAAAGTTCTTTCTCTGTGGTCTTATGTGGCCTGTTATGAAGATTATGTCAGGGTCCCGTAAAGCCCTTTGAGACTGTAAACAGAAATTTTGGGCTCTAACCATAGTTCCCCACAGACTGGTCACTAAGCTCAGGGCTAACAACGCGACGGCCTATCTGGAGGAGGTGGAGCTGCTGTCCTCATGGTGTAAAGACAACAACTTGGACCTGAATGTCGCCAAAACCAAGGAGGTGGTGGTCGACTTCAGGAGAGAGAAGCAGAGGATCCACTATGCACTGCTCAGGATCTATGGGACCCTGGTGGAGAGAGTGAGCAGCTACAGGTACCTCGGGGTTCACATCTCTGAGGACCTGACATGGACCACACACACCTCAACCCTGGTGAAGAAGGCTAGGCAGCGCCTGTACCACCTCAGGCGGCTGAGGAAATTCAAGGTTTCCACCACGCTGCTGAAAACCTTTTACACCGCCAGAGTGGGGTCTGTGCTTTCTGGGAGCATCACCGCCTGGTACGGCAGCTGCAGCTCCCACGACAGGAAGGCCCTGCATCGAGTGATCCGATGTGCTGAGCGCATCACCCGCACAGCACTGCCCTGCCTCCAGGACATCAACACCCAGTGGTGCAGGTCCAGGGCGAGTCGGATCATCAAAGACACTCACCATCCCAACCACGGACTGTTTGAGTGGCTGCCCTCAGGCAAGCGGCTTCACTCCATCAAAGCCAGGACTGAGAGGCTGAGAAGGAGCTTCTTCCCCCATGCCGCACGGATCCTGAACTCATAACACAAACACTTATAACAGACCACAACACCACGTACCACCCACCTGCAGTATCAGACAGCTCAGCACCTTACTACCCCCTGCTGTCTGATGCAAACACCCCCAACACAACAGATGCAGACAGAACAAGAAAAAGATACTCGAGAGGCTTTGGGACGTGAGGTTTTTTTTTTTTTTTTTTTAGGAAACTGTACTGTGTTATATTTGAATCATACAGTAATTTAATCTGTAATGTGTAATTACAAAAGCATTTGACAATACAATTAGCTGCTGAGACATCAAATTTTGCTCAGCACAAAAAGCCAGTAGTCCAAAAAAGGGGGAGATATGCCTAGCGGAGATCTGCGCTGTACTTAGTGCACTTTTCTAGTTTTATAGCATAGGACTTGAAGGATTTAAAGGTACAACTCTTGTTAATACAGGTCTGAAGCATGGTTTTCAATTTAGTTAAAGGATCAACACAAAGTAGCACTCACAAAGGAGGAAGGTCAGAGATCAGTTACTAAATAGGTATTTGAGATTGCTTTAGACTAAGAATTGAAATGGACAGAACAAATAATCCTGCGCAATTAAATATTCCTAAATAGGTTCTGAACACTTTTATGTTTTACCTTTGCATATATTATGTATATGTAAAAGGGATGGTAAACTAAAATGTGCATTTTTTTCATGAAAGTATTTTTTATTGTCATAAATGTAGAAAACATCACAATACCGTGAGAATCTGAATTCCTTTCCATGCGAAGAGAGACAAATGAGTCAAACGATTGGTTTTGCTGGGAAGGGATTAAAAAGTTACTTTCACACATCAGAGCATCTAATCAGAAGAGCATGTCAGTCAGTTTTTATTTCCCCTGCCTGTTTGATTGGCTCTACAAATGCACCTGTTATCCTCTGCTAACCTCAGCAAACAGTAGTGATGATAATTGTTAGCTTGTGAGCACAGCATGCGGAGTATTACCTTACATCATGAGAGGTGAGGGCTAATATAGCGATCACAGTAGTTATGAACTTTTCCCCATGAATTCTACTACTTCCAAACTTTTTAGTCAGCTTTACAGTCATGTTAGCTAGGAAAACTAAACCTGTGTGGGGACAATTTCCAGGTCGTTGAAACTACTGGATTGTTAGTGCTCCTTCCTGTCATGATGACCGTCGTTAGTGTTTGTAAATACAGTGCTATGAAAAAGTATTTGCCCCCTTCCTGATTTCTCACACTTAAATATTTCAGATCATCAAACAAATTTTAATATTAGACAAAGATAACCAGAGTAAATACAAAATACAGTTTTTAAATGACGATTTCATTTATTAACCCTTTCATGCATGAACTATGAAAGCCTGAGTCCAGATTTTTTTCTTATGTGTTTTTGCACTTCTTAGGGCATGAATATTTCTGTGAGTCTCCATACTTCCTTCAGGATGCAGGACTGGTATTACCATGTCATTCTACGAGTATTAATATGTTATCAGCAACAAGAACTGACAGTCTCTGCATAAACGTTAATGTAGCGGAGCAGCAAGAAAATTACTTTTAAACTGTCTTTTAAGCTGTCCACTGTAGTGACCGCTATGCGTGAAAGGGTTAAGGGGAAAAAGGTATCCAAACCTACCTGGCCCTATGTGAAAAAGTTATTGCGCCCCTAACCCTAATAACTGGTTGTGCCACCCTTGGCGGCAACAACTGCAACCAAGCGTTTGCGATAACTGCCAATGAGTCTTTTACATCGCTGTGGAGGAATTTTGGCCCACTCTTCTTTACAGAAATGTTTTAATTCAGCCAAATTGGAGGGTTTTCGAGCATGAAAGGCCTGTTTAAGGTCATGCCACAGTACACTCCTGATCAAAATTTTGAGGTAATTAACAAGAAAGCTTTTTTGCCTTTCCCATCAGGAGGTCATGACCGTGTGGATACCTGACAGAAAATGACACTGAATCCACATTTTTGTGAAGATTTGAGCTTTTACAGGCTGTGGTCTTAAACTTTTGATCAGCTGATGAACAGCCTATTTCAATTTAATGGTTGTTTGCAATAAATTGCTCACTCAAATTTTTTTTGTCTCACTGCCATTTCTTCTTTTTGCATTTTGAAGCTCTACTTAGAACCTTCTTAAGATCCAACAGTGCAAAATGTAAATTCTTGCAATTTCTCAACTGGTCTTAAGATTTTGATCAGGAGTGTATCTCAATTGGATTTAGGTCTGGACTTTGACTAGGCCACTCCAAAACCTTCATTTTGTTTTTGTTTTTTAAGCCATTCAGAGGTGGACTTGCTGGTGTGTTTTGGATCATTGTCCTGCTGCATAACCCAAGTGCGCTTGAGTTTGAGGTCATGAACTGATGGCCGGACATTGTCCTTCAGGATTTTCTGGTAGAGAGCAGAATTCATGGTTCCATCAATTATGGCAAGTCGTCCAGGTCCTGAAGCAGCAAAGCAGCCCCAGACCATCACACTACTACCACTATGTTTGACTGTTGGTATGATGTTATTTTCATGAAATGCTGTGTTAGTTTTATGCCAGATGTAACGGGATGCACACCTTCCAAAAAGTTCAACCTTTGTCTCGTCCGTCCACAGAATATTTTCCCAAAAGTCTTGGGGATCATCAAGATGTT
>OMLB01054525.1:0-10701 GCA_900302555.1 Myripristis jacobus
AAGGCCATGATATGAGCATAGAAGAAGTAAACACAATAAAATGAATAAGATCCAATAAATAGGAATTAAAACAGTATATAAAAAAAACCCATTTCAAACATTAGGCCAAAGGACATAATGAAGTGTTTAACATCAAAAAATAGGAATAAAAGTATAAATAAAAAGACATATCAAACATTTCCAAAAGCTTTCACTAAATATTAAACTGCATTTTGTCAGTGCCATGATGAAGGATTGTTTGAGATTTTTTTTGTTTATATCATTCTGATACTTTTGTAGACATAACATTAGATACACAAATGGTATACAATGGAAACCCTCTTTTCTCACACTCTTCCCTCATATTTAGAATGGCACTGACAATTTAGCTTCATGTGGTTTCTTGCACATAAAATATCGTATCGTATCACATTGTATCGTAATGTACCACACTGCATCGAATTGCATCGCAGATCGCATTGTATCATATCGTACCACATTGCATCACATCGTATCTAATCATATGGTATGAGATCCCATCATATCATATCATATTGCATCATATCGCAATGTATCGCATCTCATTGTATGTTGGATTGCATTGTTTCACATCGTATCATATCTTATCGTATCGTATTTTATCGTAGCATATTGAAACGCCAAGCTTTTTCCAGTTCTCAAAAAGCATAAAATGCCCATCACTTCTCTCTATACAGCTCACATAGCTCATAACTCATCATAATCTGGGTGTTTTGCAACCAAACAACTGCAGTGTTTCCAAAAGTCCAGTATTTTCCTGTTTATCTCCAAAATTTTCCTCACAAACAGCAAGCAGATTGCTCCACTAGTGTGTTGCAAATGTGGCGGCGAAGTTCCTGTGTGTTTGGCAGTCCTACAAACTTCAGTGGAGTTGCCGCTGACATGAGGGGGAGAAGATAACTACTGAATTTTCATGTTTAGCTATTGACTTACGAGCTGTGCCTGCTTTAGTGTAGCTGTGCGGAAGTGATGTTGATTGTCTCTCTGCATCCTAAGGGTGTTTACAGCCTTCCTGCCTCTGAATGTTTGAATGGAGATTACTTAGTTCGTCCTTACACACCTGCACACACTGAGACAGACACAGACACATGCTCAGACACTCACACACACCTGCTGAGTTCATCTCCCTCTCTAATCGAAGAGCCACGTCTGGCTGCTCTCCGGGGTTTTCAGAAGCCTGGACTCTCTGCAGAGCATCAGACAGGCAGACTCTCTCCTGGGGACATGGAAACACACGAGTTCATGAAACATAAAAATGCACTTTTCACTCCACTTACACCTTACACAGTTCACCGACAGAGCCTCAACTCCCTTCTTGTTCGATCAGTTCTGAATATAAACTACATTTCATATCATAGTGCCAAGGATGTCATTGAAAGTTGGATGTGAAAACCCTTTTATGATGCACTATCACAGAACCCATAGTTTGAAGTATAAACACTTAAATTAAAAGCACTCTGGCAACAACCCTGCACTTTACTTTTCCAGCCGTAATACTGACTGCAGCCTCTCTGTCCTCTCAAATAAACTTTATCATTCTTCTCTCCGTGCGATTCATCCAAAAACGACCACTGAGATGGCTCCAGGCCACCTTTTCTCTCCTGTGCCAGTCATATTTTTCCGCTCTCCCTCTCTCTCTCCCACTCTCCTGCATCATTTGCTCAACTCTCATCCCTCTCTTGCCTCCTGCCTTTACTCTGAACAGCTCAACCCTGCACAGGTGACACATATTGCTTATGTTTCCAGTTGTTCATATTTGAATGTGTTAATACATTTCACAGTGAGCACTTTGGTCATTTTTTTTTTCTTTTTTTTTGAGGTTTAGCCCTCCCGCCTCTTGACAAACTACACTTTCAATGAGGTTCTCCCAGCCATCACAGAGACTGTTATTTACTAAGATGAAACATGTGGAACATTTGCATCACGCAGTTTAATAGTTTTTATAAGCCACATTAATCCAAATGCAAATTCAAATGTTAATCCAAATTTTTCTCCAGCATTGCATTTGTTTACCTCAGTATCAGAGTACATCAGAGTTTGATCAAAGACACTTTTGTGTGCGATATCTCCCTTCTGCGATGGAACAGGGCTGCATGATTGTCTCGTGATTATCACAAACAACTTTCTCTCTCAACTACCTCCGAGTAAGGAAAACAATATTCCTTTGTGCTAGAAGTAATGAGTAATGAACTCAAAAGTTGTGTGACTGCCTGAACCTTCAGAGAGAGAGGAAATGAATAAAAGATGATGAAATGGAGAAGAAAGTTTGAACACTTTAAAAATCCACACACCAAGAAAGAGTTTTGCATTAAAGAGAGCTGGAAAAAAAAATTCTGTTGTTTACTTGAAGAATTGGGCTTCTCTTTTCATCCTCGCTTTGATCAGAGTGACACCAAACAGATCCAGAGAGAGAAAAACAAAAAAACTAGAGTCACATTCCTGATTGACAGCTTTAATTAACAAAAGCAATGCCGGCTGTGTGCATTTCCTCCCGCAGCCTCTGGAGGCCGAGGCACGATAACAGGGAAATGGCAGAAAAACAATACCTGACTTTCCAAACAAATTATCTATTCTCCTAGCTGTTGCATCTATGTATGTTCATGTAGGATTTTTAATGAGCGTTCTCAATCTGCTGAGCTAAATCAAACTGAAAACCAGCTTGATTATGTGAAGAGGGGGCCTAAACTATGCTCTGCTGGAAGTAAATTAGCACAGTACCATATGTTTTTCTCTGCAAAAGGTTCACAGTTATACTATGTTGTCTATATAATATTTTCATCTTCAATACACATGTGACATGAGCAACAAGTTGACAATCAATTCCCTCTACTCTGTTAAATCAGCATCGGCATTTAAACAAAAAACAAAAAACAATCGTACTGGCTATCCAAAAACCTTTATCTATAAAATATTAACATTTAATGTGGGGCAATTATCTGAAACCTGGAGAGATGACCATGAAGAGATGATTATTTCCTGAAACTGGATATATAGATTTTTGGGATGAATCCTTTCATGCGCAACAAAATTAATCTTTATTTTCCATTACATTGTCCATTAAGTAATTTCAGAGATGATAAAGTTTGATTTATCTGTGACCTAGATAAATGCTTTTTAAATATTCTGCTCCTGCACCACTTTATTTGAGCTATAGTGTGTTTACACTGACTGATATTCCAATCTGAGATGCAGTGGAAGTGGCTTTACATCAGGATGAAAAATTGGGATGCCGCAAGACCTTTTATTTTCCCTCACATTTCACTGTTAGATAGCATGATGTATTAGATATAATCAGAAACACTGGAGTCTCTTCTGTTATTTAAAACTGATGACTGTCGATGTGAACACAGCCCTGCTGTGCTTATTGCATTAGCATGCCATTACATGTGAGGAGTTAACAGGGTTAAATTGGTTACAGTCATTGATCAGAGTGAATGGTGGCTGAAATGGCTCTCAGTGCTGGAGCAGGCAGCCGTTTTCTGTCAGAGAACTTCCTCACCTTACGTATTTTCTTTGTTACAGAGTCCATACAGTCATGGCATGCATGGTATGGTATTGTGCCAATGGATTCCTTACACAAGCAGTATTTACTGAATTACGCTCCTTATCTGCAACAACATTAACTAAGTCCGTGATTACAGTGAAGAGTGGCACAAATAGCAGGCAGTAGTATGCTAGAATATTGTGACAATGGACTCCCTATTACTGTATGTACTTACAGTGCAGTATCCCCTGCATCCAAATTATTATCTGCAGCGTGGGGAGGTGGGTAACAGTCACTGATTAGGGTGTACAGGAGCGGAAATGGCAAGCAGGCATTAGCACACAGCGACATTAGCGTTGTCCCAGACAGCCTGTTAGTTGAAGTGGGTTTTAATTAGCTATTTTCCAGTTAGCAAATGGAGGAATTATCAGTGGCCCAAAAACAAGACTGAGACGACTGGGCTTGCAACCTACACACACAGCTACATGTGACTGTCACAAACACACACACACATGCATTCACAAACACCTCTAAATGTGCATGCATGTACACATTCATCCTATCATGTGTTCACACATGCAAATGTTTGTGCACAAACACACACACACACACACACACACACACACACTCACACACACACAGAACATGCATACAGAGCACGTGCACGTCATACACACTATCTGGCACCCCCATACACACATGAAGATTGTCAAGTACAAAGACAAACACTTCATGTATATGACAGATACAAGCACATCCTATTACCATAATATGTGGCTCACAAATGGAAAAAGCCATTATCTCGTTTTAGGGACAAAATGTTTTTTTTCTCTCCACTCCCAAACAAATCAGTTCCTGCTGATACAATTCTATGCTTACTATAAGTACTTATAAATAAATGCTTGCACTCAATTTCATTCTATTCAGTCTCTGACAAGGGGCACTTCTGGATTTCTATACCTCATTTATGCACCTGCTCTGAGCCTTCATGGCCAGGGCCGTCATATTGGAATGATAACAGAAGACCAAAGTTATTAGCCTGCTTTTTAATTAGAGACCCCCCACCACCCCCCTTCCACCTTGTCTTGTCCCCTCTCGCTTTCTTTTTTGTTTTTTTGCAGGCACAGCACCCAGGCTGTGGCATTATTAATATTTAGATGAGAGCGCCTTTCTTTTGCCTTGTAGGCTGCTGGTGAAAGCAGCCTCATCCCTGCTGTAGGCTGGATGGATGGATGGATGGAAGGAGGGAATTCCCCTGATGGCCCTTCATCACTGCTGGTGCTGCAGCCATGCAGCCTCACTAATAAGAGACAGGGAGATAGCTGGCTCTTTGTAGTGCAGCAGTATAACATGCTGTATAATACAGGCCTCATGAAGGAAAAATCCACCCAGCAGCACTTGAACGCCATGAAGAGCTATGTCTGCGCCTATTATGTTGTTTGTTGGTCGGAGTGTAAGTCACAAGTTTCATCACATTACAAAATTATACTGGTTCTTTGGACAAAGATACAATATTTGCTGATATTACAAAATCAGCCACGATTTGATTTCTATTCAGTTTGATTCAGAGGCCTATGATCGATATGAGACGATAACGTTATGCCCATTTAACACAGTCAGTTACATTACAGTACCATGTTTCTGTTTTAGGTACTTGGACAGGTTTGTCGGAGCAGGCATTCTTATTGTCTTTTTTCAACTGTCATTATCTGCCTGGTGCTGGCACTTACTGAGCATTTAGTGAAGTGGTGTGCTTGGATGGAGGTGGTGACACAGATGTGTTATGGGAATTTCAAAATAAAGGCTCTAAGATGACAATATGGATTGATATTATGACTAAGTATTGATTACATTGGATCTTTGATCATTAGATCGATATATCGATCCAGATCAATCGAGTGTTACACCCCTATTTGTTGGTGTATTTGGGTTTTTTTTTCCTGTTTTTCTTCCTAGCCAAATATAGATGACATGATGCCATCTCTATCTTCCAGCACAGCCACAATGGAGTCTAATTAGACAAAATAATTCAACAATCTCCACTGGTAAATATCTGGTTTTAGAATCTGTCCCTCACCACGTTTCACCATTTTACCATTTTACACCATTTTACACCAGAGCTCAAGAATCAGAGAGAAATCCATCACAGAAGATGCAGAGACACCATTTCCCCACTGACAGCGACTTCAACAGACCAGAATGCATCACAGCCACAAGATGCGTTGTGGGTAAGGGACACGACTATTTTCCAACCCTCGCTCTCTCGCCATTACGATGCCATCACAATTACTATTGCTCTCTCCACCTACACACGTTGAACGCAACAAGTCCGGGCATGTGCCTTGGGGCTTATTGAAAGGCATTTTGGGAAATATGGCAAATGAGTAGCTGAAGTAGAAGAGGACAAAGCAGGTAGGGGGAGAGTCGGCACGCCAAAGAGGTGAACTGCAACATCTAATCACAAAATAAGTCCTGGAATGAATTGCACATTGCAGATTGATGATATCTAACACTGTAAGAGTATCTGGGGGTGGATCTTTCCATTAATGGCGAACTTGATTGAATCCAGTTTTCACTCAGTATTCATACATATTAACTATGTCAAGCCTACGTCCCAAGGGTAGTTCAATGACATCGTACTGTGGCTGTAAAAATACATGTTTGCCAGTATAGACAATGCGCCATTGTTTCTCTCGGAAAACACGGAGCTAAATAAATGCTGTTTAGGTTCAAAGATTTACGCTTTTAGGAAGACCACAGAAAAAAACAAAGACATAAAGCATCGTCAGAGAGTGCTGGGATAAATTAGTTTGTACATTTTGAGTGAATTGAAGCAGAGAAAACATCTGAATCTTTCAGAAAATGAATAACAGATGATTTTTTTTTTTTTTTTAAGTGGCCCTCTCCACATGGTGTGTAGGAGAGACACCTGTTCTTTTCAGGTTAGCTGAGGTGAATAGAGGATAGAGCAAAATAAATTCCAGCTGCAACAATCTGCCTGTCTACGTCCTTGTTTTACAACTTTCCCATTGGCACTTCCAGCCACATGAGGCTGCTTTTCACTGATAGTATGGTCGTCATGGTAATAGCACTATAATAGCATCAAAAATAAAATCTACTCTGGAATACTTTTACATTGTTATGTGTTGTCGATCTGCATGTCACTTTGAATTGTCATTTACTTTTTTTGAGCCGCTTTCCCTCATCCTGCCTTGTCCACTTGTACTTCAGTTAGTGATTTCCTACATTTCCCAGAATGCTTGTTTTGTTTTGGCCTGTTTTCTTTGATTCTGAGGGTTTGACACTAATACTAGATGTTTACCGTCGATGTTTTAGGTAGCCAAAACATTTTTCTGCCAGAAAACTCCATTAAAGCTTTTCTGGAGATATCTCAACATGATGTCATGTTGTCTACATTTTGCTAATTATTCATAAGAATGAGAAAATTAAACCGCTAAACAACAAACTGGACCCAGAATGGACCAGGGAGCACCTGGAGGAGTTTCTCAAACTGGGCTTTAAGTTGTTGGGTGGATGTTTCCTTTATCAGTTTAAAAATCATTTTTAAGATTCCTTTTTAAACCCTGAAATCATGGCTTTTGTATGTTGA
Source organism: Myripristis jacobus (assembly GCA_900302555.1). Classification (NCBI taxonomy): domain Eukaryota; kingdom Metazoa; phylum Chordata; class Actinopteri; order Holocentriformes; family Holocentridae; genus Myripristis; species Myripristis jacobus. Next base: position 7,113 of record OMLB01054525.1, read on the forward strand.
TGCAACACAGAAATAGCATGATTTAATGTAAATCTAATTTCTAAAGTTAAGAGAGTTCTGCTCCGTTTGAATAAAAGAGCAGCTTGCTGCAGAAATGAGATGTCTCCCTCATGAGCCTACGCCATGTATACATCCCCGCCCCATCTTCCCCGAGTCATAATAGCTTTAAAAAAGTCATGCGTGAAGTCACAGTGAATTCTCATTGATTGTGACATCTCTGTGATTTAAATGGAAGAGCTGTGTACCTCCGAAGTTTACCAACATCAAATATAAAACAAAACAAAACCTCCTTGTTCCAGTGAGACCGTTTCTCTCTTAAATATTTTAAAAACCTTCCCCCTTTTTCCTCTTGCCGGCAATCAGGAAACAATCTTTCCTTGTCTCTCCCCAGCATCTTCAGGGACTCGGGGTACAGAGCGTGAGCAAGACGTCTGAATGCGAGATGACTGCTCCAGATCCGATGGCGGATGAGTAGCTGGTGGATGGCGGTTTAATTGGAGATGTGGCTGGCTTCTCCTGCGGAGGGAGAACAGGAATATGAGTGGCTCCCAGTGGCTCGGCACATCGCATAACCAGTGACCTAGAAAAGGAACACTGATCACTCCCCGGAGCTGATGGCGGAGAAGCCGAAAACTCCTAACGAACACACGTGGCTCAAGCCTCCCGCTGATCAGGAGAGAAACAAAGGATTGTGGGAATGCCGGTACAGCATTATTCAATGTGTGACCTATTGGCTGGAGGGAAACCCAGTGTGGAGCCACTGTGGGAGAGGGATTGTTCATCAGTTTAGAGATATTATGATCGAGAAAATAATTTGAAATCTGCAACTCATCTCAAATGTTAACTCATTCATGAAAGCCACAAACAAGTAGTGAACAGGTTTGCTTGATGATAGGGGGAAAATTTTGCTTGAGAGGAAACTGCCTTACCAAAATGCCAGTCTCATGTCATATGACAGTGCAGGAAGTGACCTCACCTGAGTGCTGAGTCATCACTGGGGAAGAGGACCTCATCTCTCAAGGAAATAAGCTGAAAGCAGCAGACGGGATACAGTTTTACCTCATGGATCTATTTTAGGATGCACTGAGCTCTCAGGTAACTGTCTTACTGTTAATGAGACACTTCAGCCACCTAAAATAATGCTGGGAACAAAGCCAAACTGTTAAAAGCTTTCTTCTCTTATCTAAAATGCAATGCAGTGAGGAGAAAAAACAATTGATGAGACACCTATGTGAAGCATGTCCAGCTCCCTTGACCTTCCCCCATTCTGTGCTTTATAATGAGGTGAATCAGAGAGAGCGAGCGAGGGAGAGAGACTTCCATTAGTGGTGGGGGAGAGCGCTCCTGTGTTTCCTCTGTCAATTAGTGCTGCAGCCAAACCAGAGGAGTGCTGATTACTGAAGGAGCTGCAGCACAGCCAGCCTGCAAATCAGCCAGCCACTGATTCAGCCAGCCAATCAGTCCATGCACCGGCTCTAGGGTGACTTTGATTCAACACCGCTGCACCTTTATATCAGCATGTCCAGATGGGGCAACGGAAAACCCTCCAATTTTGGAATCAGACAAACTCAGCGCGCTCGTTACACCGAATCCAGGCATTCACAATCCTGTGATACTCGGCCAGTGGGGCCAGCAAGACAGCCTGCCACCTAGCCAGTCAGCCCATTAGCTAGCCTGTCTGGTGGCGAGACATCCTGTCAGTGCATTTAGCCATCCAGGCATTCATTCAGACAGACAGACAGACAGACAGACAGACGGTCAATCAGCCAGTCCTGTGATGCAGCTCTTAACACTCTGATACATTTTAATTAGCCATGCCTGCCTCCTCTGGATTTTTCTTTAGCTGGTCTCTCTTGTCAAGCAAAAGCTGATTTGAATAAAACATAATGCACTTGAGGTAGACAGGAGCACAGATCACTCTTTTTGCAGAATTGGTTTGACTGTCTATCATAATGACGCCTGATGCAAAATGCATTCTGTGTCTTACACCAATCATCTGCTTTATCGCAGTATTTCCTCTGCTAATGGGCTGGTACTGAAAAAAGCCCACTGAAAATTAAAATGAAACTAAGCAAAATGGTGATTTTTTAAATATTTCTAAAAAGATTTCCGCTTAATTTATAGTAATCGTAATAATAAATGTTTTCATAATCATAAATCATAATAATTCTTTATATCTGGGTGCGACCAGATTCAAGGCTGAAATGATATTGAATTGTGTCCCTCTTTCTTTTGAAAGAAAATCTCTCCCCATCCTTTCATTTGTCTCCCCGGTTGACGTGCATCACAGCCTTCACATTAATCACCAGTCTGTCGCTTCGCTCTCTCCTCCTCCTGGTCTCAATTTATTCACATTCCTCTCTTTCCCTTCCTTTACCGTGAATCACGCCTAATTAGGCGCTCTCTAGATCTGATTTTCATAAAAGGCTCGAGGGAAGGGGGGATTTCGTTATGACAATTATTTTTCATATATGGAACGGGGACAAAGGATAAATGGTTATTAGTATTCCGCACCTTAAGAAAATCACCAAAAGATCCCACTTTGATTTTGAAATTACAAAGAGACACTGCAATTTCAAAAGATGTGGGGGACAATGTCATGGCACGGCAGATAATAGGCATGACCACACTATTGCACAGTTGAATGCTCCAGTTGGGAGAAATTAACTCAAGATTTGATAAGAAAAGTAGCAGTTTGTGTTCCCTTAAACTGTCTTTGTTTACTTTGTCTGGAAAATATTCAGATTAACAGTTGATGGTTTGAATTTCAACGATACAGGATATTAGCTGATAGCACAGCCTCAGTGACAGTGTGTTTTGCCATCTAGAAATGAGTGAATCTGCATCTGGCACTACATGCAGTAGCTTTGCTTGGTTCCAATTAGCAGCGACCATGTTTGCAACTGCAGCACTCTTCAGTGGGTCCACATCAAACATGAAAAAGAAAAAATAATGAACCACAGACTTGGAAAAAAATGAGACTAAAAAGGTGAAATTATCTTTTAGTAGTATCATCACGCTGCTGTTGACTTAGCAAGTTAATATCATCAACACATATTATACACACACACACACATACACACACACACACAATCAAATGTACATCCCAAACACAAACACACACACACACACACAACAGCGTCCAGCTTTGAAGTGTCAAATAAATGAGTTTCTACATTATTCAAAATGTACGTATGTGCCCATCCGCCCACTAAGACCAGCAACGCTTAATAGCCTCAGGGTGCATGCAGGGGGTGAGAAAACATTAGTTTAGGTGGGGAAGATCCGGTGACGTCCCATGCCATATTGATACACACACACACACACACACACACGCGCGCGCGCGCGCGCACGCACGCACACACATACATACACCAGCAGTGTGTTTCTGCCATATTGAGCGGGCTCTATTGTTTGCGGCCCCCTGGACAGGGTCTCCAGATGGCAGGGGGCCTATTACTGCGGCCCCTACTGTGAGGGCCCCACTGTGCGTGTGTGTGTGTATTTGCATGCATCTGTGTATGTACTTATTTGTGACAGTGAGTGTACATGCAAATACACACAGAGAGATGCTGATCTCCAGATTGGT
>OMLB01054536.1:0-11045 GCA_900302555.1 Myripristis jacobus
ATGTAATAAAAGACCCTCTTCTAAAGGGCCAACTGTACTGTTATTCATGCTAACATTGTCAGAGGAAGAGCTCGCCTCAGTCCAGACTCAATCCACAGACTCCACAGAGCTGACTGATTCTGGTCACAAAACATCAGCTGATCAGTTGAAAAATCAATAATCCAATGTGTGCTGCTAACGAGGGACTAATGATTAGCCAATCAGAGCCACAGGTGGGACTAATGTCATTGTCACGTTGTTGTCAAGCCGTCCCAATTGATTAACAGATTTATTTCACATCAACAGCATGTCTTCTCAATATTGCCAGATGTAGTTTTTTACTGTTTTTTAGTTCTACAGAACCAGCACGTTGTCATGGCTACGTATCAGTGTCGACGTAAAATGACCTCAGATTCAGGCGGCCATGTTGGTCCCTGTGATTGGTTAAGGAAAATCAAATCACCCATCCGCCATGGAGATCGGTTACCATGGAGACAATGTGAGACTGAGGATGGAGATGAGGTGTAATCTCCCTGGATGAGCTAAACCTCAGCAGGCAGAGCCAAAAACAATACAGCATTAAGTGGCATTAGACTGAAGCCCAATGAGAAATGCAAGACCTAAAGTGATCTTTCAGGTTTTTATCAATTGGTATTTATGAGCATAAAAGATCCTTTAATTGAGCCGTCAGCTGGAACAAGCGCTTCACCGGGACTGTTGTTCCCCAAAACAAATGATGCGGATCTGAACTGGCGAATGGGACAATTTCCTGAAGCTGAAAAAACGTTTTGAAGGATGCACGACACCATGCGTTCGTTTTGGGATTCATTATCGATACATTCATTTCCAGCCCAGAAGCCAAACGATCACAGAGGAAAAACTGCATGAACATGAAGCCTGTCGCTCTCACTGCTAACTGAACAACAAACTGGATCCTCTAAGTTAGCTGGTTAGAGTCAATGCATGACCATGAATACGCAGAGAAAAAGTTACATATCTGTTTTTATTTGTAGTTTTCCATAACATCACATGAATACAATAACCAAGAGTGTTTTACCATATAAATAATTTTTTACTTTTACTTCACTTTTACCTGTAACACATTTTAAACCCATGATGTACTAATAATATAACACAAGTTGTTGTTTGAGTTATCACCTCAATAGTTAATATTATTATTATTATAAGACACCCCTTACACTCAATAGTTACTGTCATAATGCCATGTAGGAAATTACTACACTGCAAAAACTCAAAATCTTACCATGAATATTTGTCTTATTTCAAGTCAAAATATCTCATTACACTTAAAATAAGACATGATCACCTAAGAAATAACTTGTTTTTAGACAGTTTTCACTTGTTTCAAGTGAATTTTCACTTGTTTCAAACTAATTTTCATTTGTTTCAAGTAAATTTTCACTTGAAACAAGTGAAAATTGTCTAAAAACAAGTTACTTCTGAGGTGATCATGTCTTGTTTTAAGTGTAATGAGATATTTTGACTTGAAATAAGACAAATATTCATGGTAAGATTTTGAGGTTTTGCAGTGTACTTTAAAAGTTTTTGTTACATCCTGAACCCACTTTCTAAATTGCATTGTTGGAAGTTATTATGTTATCTGACACTTATTCCATCATTAGTTTCCAAGCACTACCAGTCCCTCACATGTGGAAAACTCCTAGCTGGCAGGTTATGTAAATGTAACTTTAGATCTTGTATGATTACATCTCAGTTGCGAATAAAAGCCTCTGCTGTCCGTACCCTCCTCACCGCGGCCTTTCCCGGCTTTGCTCGCTCCCCTCTCTCCTCGTTCGAGCGGCGTGAACGGGTCGCGGGTTCTTTTGATACCGTAAACCCCGTTCTCTCCCGTCTCTCACTCAGCACCTTTTTCCTGAGGAGAACCATCTGTTGGAGGGATCAAACAGCTGAAGGGAAGCAGAGTCGCTCTCCCGGCAGCGGAGGTTAGGTCATGTTCTGTGCAGTTCAAGGCCAAGACGTTTTTTTTGGGGGGTATGGAGTTTTAAAAGAGGGGGCGAACGTTGCTTGTAAGATGGATATGTAGACACAAGAATGATGGGGGCTTTTATTCTCCTGAATCCCTTTACAGTGATGATAAGACCAGAAGCCTGCGCTGTTGTGAAAGGAACGAGCAGATTTCTACAAAAGCCTTAGAGGGGCTTAATGGTGCACTTCGTACGGCTGGAACTCACTAAACCTGTTTGGAAATACTCAGTAAAAATTATGAGAATACCAAATTTAAGTTGACATAATAATCTGTAACAATTATCGCACAGAAAAGACTGTTGTTGGCTGATGTGGCTCAATAGGGACTCAACTTATCGCCAGTTCTTGAAAGCTTGAAAATGACAAATGAATGCGAAGCAGAAAAGAGCAACAGTCGGCTTTCCCCTGGCTAAACAGAAGTTAATAAAGCACACACACACACTCACACACACTAATGGTTAATGTCGCCCTCGGTAGCATATTCCAGTGCAGGAGTTCAAGTGTTGATTCTCCACAGGAAGCCAGGAAGCTCCGCACAGGCCGGTCCCGAACCCGGAGTGTTAACGCACCAAATGTACTGTACTGTTGAATAAAACACGGCCCATTACCAGCACATGGTGTGAATCCTCACGCTGCGCCGCCATCCGGAGCCACAGGAGGAGCTCTGTGAGGGAAATGAATCAAGAGGCTTGGTCGTTGTTGTGGTACAGCGGGCGGAGGGGGAGGCAGGGAGGATGCGTGTCGTGTGTTTACTCTGCACGGTCCGGGCAGCCTCGACGCGAATTATGACACGAGCACATGTCTGGAAGAAAGAGACGACATTTGTTTTCATCTGTTTAAACCAGCGTTTAATTTAAAGGACAGATTTGCGGCGGTGTGAATAGTGTTTAGCCAACGAGTCCAAGCGGAAAAAGCAAAGGAGGGTTATAAATAATAAAACTGCCTTACTAAAGCACTGTAGAGTTAAAGGACCATGACAGTGATTTTGCACGTTTAGCCAAATATCTGCAAAAAAAATCACGTCTCTGCTAATTCTTTCCCAAAGTGAGCAGTTGTATTTTAAGACTGCCGTATCATGTTTCCCCCCTTTCCTCCAGCCGTTGGTTTCCATTCATTCCACTACGATATGAAAATGAACTTTCAGAGACTTCAGACTTTCTTCAGCACCAGAATAAAGTCTTCCACATTAGTTTTCCTAAAAGCAGCAGCACTGTTGTGTTTTGGCGACTTTTTGAAACGCTGCCTCCGCCAGGGAAAATAGTCCCCGGGGAAACGTTTTGCTTTCCACAGCCAATTATCAGCTGTGTGGTTTATGAATGGTGACAAATTTGTTAGCTGCAGAAGCGGAACCTTAAAATTTATTCTGAAAATCAAATCTTTAGCACCGTTGCATGATTTGCACAATGGTCTGTTGGCATGTAAAATGTGGGGAAATTGTAATAAAATTGGCCATGCATTCAAAATCAGCGGTACGGTCCTTTACATTGTACTCCTGTAGAGCTGACCTCATGTGTTCACTGTAAAATAAGGTAAGCATATTTACATAATTTCGTAATTCAACAGCCCAAACAGCCACTTTGGTCTTTTATACATACAGCTAGCAGGGCTGTTAGACTCTTGGTCGCTATTATGTTCATAAATTTGTGTTGTGTTATATTTAATGTGACCTATGTGACGTCCTCGTATGTGCAAACCCACCAAACCAGTTTCACACTTAGTTTCTGTCTCTTCTGTTTCCAATTACGAACAAGGAGATAGTTTTCCACGGCTGTTTCCAGAGCCACGCAACCCTGGACGAGATACCTGGGAAACTTGGAAGAGCGCGATCAAAATTAGTTTTCCAGGAGCGGAGAGGGGAACCGAAATTCTTATCAATATTTTTCATCCATAAATACACCTGCACATCTTGAAAATAATTTGCTCGTAGCTTTCCATGAGGGGGAAATTCTCCAGTCCATTCATGTAGCACAAGACATTCAGACATCCGTCATCTCCTATTGCTGTACCGCACAAAGTCAGCTCTCCTACACACTCACACACTTTTCTTTGTATTCTTTGTTTTCTTTTGTCTCGCTCTTCTGGTGTAAAATCTGGTGTCCATATATAATCTGTACCGCATTTTTAAACACTTGGCATGCTTTTTTTGTTGTCGAAAAGAGACCTTACGATGAACCCGATACGACTTCAAACTTCAGTTGTTCCTCTGTCGTCTTTCCTTTCCTTTCCTTTGCTTTTGGTGCACGGGTGTCGATGTGTGTGAGCGCACCTGTGCAGCAACAGGAGGGCAGTAATCATTTTGCCGATTCGGGTGGCATGAGCACCCGCCACGTGCACTCGCGCAATCAAGCCCTGCACAGTGCAATAACACAAACCCACAGGTACTGTAAAGCTCAGCCGTTTACAATCACAGCCCGTATCAACCAGAATCGTCTTTGTCTCTCTGCACAGCGACGGCTCGGTCCAGGATAAACACACCGAGCGCAGACCCTCCACCGAGCCGCAGCAGTTAACGTCAGCCTCCGTGAAACGCAGCGAGACCGCATCACCTTCGGACAAGTTTACAAGCCCAGCGCTCTCCGTCCCACCCTTCATCCCCTTCGCCCTTCGCCATCCCCTTCACCCCTCTGCCACTCCCACGTGCCCCGTTACCACATGCAGATTGGACTTTTTAGTTTTACAAACATTTCTCAGAGGCAGAGCTGCTCTGGAGGCAGAGGGAATCTCATTGGTCTCTGAAGCCTTTCCTTCAATCTTCTGTTTATTCAGGTGAATCTCACTGAGATCTTGATCTCTTTTCCAAGAGAAACGTGAGTGCAAAAGATATACAGAAGCACACATACGTTCACATACATACATCAACCAGTAACTGACAGCCAAAAACAATACCGAATACACTAAAATGTAAAGTCAGCTGTTAAATATCAGGAAAAGGAGGAAGACAGCCTAGTTTCAGGGATTTTTGTAATGGGTAACATTAGTTTTATGAGTTTTTATGTGGGAATAATTCTGTAGTAAACATCTGTTAGATCTATTATAACTCGATTTTAGAAGTGGGGCCTTGTACAACATACACATAAAACAAAAAGTTCAACCATTACATATTTTGATGGACACAATGAAAAATTATCTCCTGTATTAAGGAGAGAATACATACATATAGATTACATCCAAGTCATTGTTTTTTCTTTCTATCATCAGCTGAAATACAAGACAGTCCAGTTTTACCCTTAGCTTGTGAAACAGATAAGGACATGAGTTTTAAATGACATACTGCTGTCTCTCCAAATATTCATGCTCATACAAATACTTTGGCAATATTTGTTTTGTTTGGTCGTTTAAATAACATATATGTTGTTTTAATCATGTTAAGGACAAATCTGAGATCAACAAAAGAGCTTGATCCTTATTGGAGACAATAGAATACAGAATAGTATCATCTACATATAGGCGGATTTTACAGTTCTGGATCGCAGTGTATTACAGTATATTATAACATATAGTGTAGCTTATTATTGATTTACAGTGTAAAAAGCAGAAGGCCAACAACTAATCTATGTGGAACAAAGTCTATGACCTCTAGAAAATTGATCGTACTATGATTTGTATTTAGAAGGCCATTTCAATCTGATTTTTACTTTTTTGCCCATTTATTTTTTTGTAATTTGGCTTTTATGATCTTCAAGGTGAGCAGGCTAGTTAGTTTTCCTAGTTAATTATAGGCAAGTATTGCTAGTTCACTCAGAAGTTCAGCTTTGCCGTGGGAAGTAAAACCTCCACAGGCTAGTCAGTGCTGATACCTCAGAACTACTGGACTGCGTTCATTCATGTAATTGCTTTCGAACATTCACTCTGAAAAGCTCACCGAGGTTTAACACGACTCTTATTTCTGTCTCTGGAGCCGATTTGCCTCTGAAAAATGTTTGTAACTGTTGAACCCCTATCTGCTTCCCACTTCCTCCTAAAATAGACTGAGGTCCACATTCCTTGCGATCGTGCTGTGATCCAAACCTGTCGAGATGTGCAACAGAGAATAAGACCAAGGGTCCAATTATCCAGAATTGTAGGATGTGGAAATGTAATATGTGGGATGTGTTTCGAGAGGATGAAGCCCGATCAAGGCCTGTGTCGAGCATCCAAGGCCTGCAAACCGAGCAAATATAGTCCAATTAAAGATGTTGATACAGTTTCTTGTCCGGTTTGAGACATGAACCTCATGGAAAAGCTCGGCATAGGAATGTACTGTAACCGCTCCTGAGCCATGGGTCTTTTATTTGACTAAGATAATGACACTGAATGAAAGGAATGTAAGTATCTGCACAGCACGCTCTTCCCCTTTTTGACTTCTTCTTAGCTTCCCCTCTTTTCAATGTCTTCCCTTTCCTTTACTGCCTTTCTCTTTGCAGTCTTTTCTTGTTTTCCCAAGTTCTCTTCCTCCTCTTCATCCTGTAGTCTCCCTCTCCATCTATCTCTCCCTCCCATCTTTTCGCTAATGCGTCCCCGAGGAAAAGCGAGGCCATGCCAGAGCTATAAATCTCAGCGCTCTATCTGTCCGTTGCATCTTATACAAGGCCTGTTTGTCCCAATAAAACCCCAAGCTGGTTTCCCTTAAAATGTTTTTGGGTGGCAGCAACCCCTGTAAATAGTTTGTTGCCCATCTTTTACAAATCATCCACCCGGCGCGATGTCCATCTTGTTTCAATCACATCTTGGAATGGATGAAGTGATGCACAGCATGCACAGATTGTTACAAGGTGCACAAGATCCCGTATCGGGGATGGGTGTATGCATTCAAGTATTACAGACGAGTGTCTGTGCATAATGCATGCTGACCTGTGGGTCAAATTGTCTCCACCTGTTTGCATTATTTTGTCCCAATAGGCATTCACGGTACTTTTCCTTTGGCAAATTTAATGGCAGAGAGGATATTTTCAGCATGTCGTCAATCATTTATAAATCTTGGCTCCAGGCAAACTCTATAAACTCTTCCTTGGAGGGGAACCAAGATGAAGACTGAGTATAAAATCTCTGGTATAAAATCCCTCTGCAGGATCAATAAAGGGGTATGTCAATAATCTATGTTGGCTGAAATACGGTTCCACCTGCTATCAATCATTCAGGGAGAGACAGTGAAGACAAGCGGTCAGCGAGAGGTTGGAGGAGGAGGCTTATGATCTGACGGTTGTCGGTTTGACTGCCAGACTACTTTCAAAATCTGGGTGGAGAATGTGAATGAGATGAGGTGAAACATTAATAAAAAAAAATAAAAAAAAACACAACAGCATGGCCTCTCTGAGGAGATGAGATCATGTTGATGCGCAGAAAATATTCAGAAAATGCCCTTGTTTAATGGATTCGCATCTCTTCTGTCTTTTCTTTGTCTCACATTTGCTTTTTGCCCTCAACTACTTAACATAGTCGACTCTTATCTTGAAATAAAACTAAAAAAAAATGTTCTTTCACCTCTCAACTCATTACTAACTCTTATCTATCATACACGATCATTCTTGGGTTGCAGATTGTGATGCATCTGTTGCTTTGAGGCACTGTGGTTGTTCCACTGTAGAGGATGTCTTCTTTAAAACTGGCTGATTTTAAGTTAATGCAGATAAAAACATAACATAATATATGATAACTTAGAGATACTTTTTTGTATCCACAGAACATACAAACCAGAAGATGGCAGCGCTGTGCTTCAGTTGCTGTCCGTGTCACAGCCTGTCATCGTTTCAGTCGGGTCCCACAGCTTGGAGTGTAATCCAGCGGTTCTCAAACCAAGGGTCGGGAGTCTCCACAGGGTCATGATCGGATTGTTTAGGGGGTTTGACAAATGAAATAACAACTGGAGCCAGCCTCCAAACTTGTAACTCTTTCCAGACTTTCTGCTCTCCAACTGGAAAGAAGCAAAAGTCAATATTTTTCCCCCCCAATCAGCTTCTCACAGGGAAGAAGCAAAGTGCAGCAGTGACTCTGCAGGCTGTAAAAAGTGGGAATACTCTGGCTTCACCCGTAGTATGTCTGCTATTCCCTTTTCAGCAACCAGCCTCTACAATCTCTTCTTTGTGTGTGTGTGTGTGTGTGTGTGTGTGTGTGTGTGTGTGTGTTCCTCATTAGAGGTAAATGCAGAAACTATCTGTCTATTTCTGTCTATGTTCCCTTGGCCATTACCAGAGCAGACAGACCATCAGATATAGCAAACATGACCTATCTATTCATGTGTGTGTGTGTGTGTGTGTGTGTGTGTATGTATGTGTGTGTGTGTGGTGTCATCAGCACCATGTCCATGCTGTAATTGTGTATCGTGAGACTGCAGCAGGGTTGAATCAGACTTCTGGTTCACTGACTGGAGAGATTCGATACCGTTTCACAAGAAAACCTTAGCGGACCGCGCAGGAACTTTGCCGAAAATAGTTTGAGCTCCCTGATGCACAACAATGGCAGAGACGGCTGCTCCGATCTGGATTCCTCCACTTGTGCTAATCTCATGTTACACTGTTATGTTTTTATTCCACTCCAGTGAAACGGGGGGGGAAATGCAGCCTTTGCCCTTTCTTTTTCTAGTTTTTTTGATGGCCAAAGAACCACAAATTTTCTGTTTCAGAAACTTTAAACTGACACAAACATGACAGCATACAATCTACTTTAGTGACTGAGTCTGCGGACTGCTCGTTGATCCGAAGGCCCATTATTCTGAAACCCCAGTAGTCTGAAAAACGTCCCGCTGGACTGAAAGCCTGTTAGTTTTAAAGCCCATTATCCCACCAAAAAAACACCCATTATTCCAAAAAATCCCAACAGTCTGAACAATGTCCGCTCTGTAAATTTGGTTAGGTTTATGCGGGGGTTTCCTCAGGTTCAGGTTCGGGTAAACAGGAGTGGACATATTCCTCTAGGAAGCTAGGTAGCTATCCTGGAATGACTGCAAATGAATGAATGAATGAATGAATGACCATAAAGTCTGTGGTATTTACAGTGCAGTTTTATTCATATTTCGACCAGAGTTCCTTCATTGCCACTAAGGTTGACTTGTGACTTAAACCACTGTGGTACTTTGACTCCGCCCACTGACATTATCGCTGTGTTTATTCGTAAATTTAAATTTCTGACCGGCAACAACATGACGTCAACTCAGCAAAGAAAAGAAACTCTGCTTTTCTTCCAAGGAGAGTGAGAGTATTTGCTTAAAGCACATTGGTAACACTTTACAACAATTAACGTTAGTTAATGCCGTAATAAACATCAAGCAACAGGTAATGAACATTAAGTAACAGGTAATAAACATTAAGTAACAGGTAATAAACATTAAGTAACAGGTAATGAACATTAAGTAAACTAACCATTAACTAACGTGTCTAAGAATCATTTACTAATGCTGTTCATGCTAAGGTATTAATTTATGTTATTTAAGGGTTATTGTAGATATTATTAACATTAGTAAATGCCATAATAATCATTAACTAACAGTTAATTAACCATTACGCCATTAACTAACGTTAACTAATGTTAATTGTTGTACTGTTATTGTAAAGTGTTACCAGCACATTTTACGCTTTAATAAAAATAGTGTCTCTGCACGTAAACCAGTGCTATTCGATGTAAATTTAAGCTTGAAATCGGTCTTCACATAAGTGCCGGGTACCTCTCTGAGAATCTAAATTTTCGTGCCAAGTCTATGCAAGGTTGTACACGACGATAGGGGAATGAATGCATACTGGAATTCAACATTACATTTATATCACGCTTGACTATGAAACGTGCTGACGTACTAAAGAAACTTTTGAAATTTTTGCCATGCATGTGTTTTCACTAACGAAAGCCCACGACCCAAAAGGATGCAAATTTGAAATAGTTTATTGCATGACGGAGAAATGAGATGATGTGTTGGGGGTCCGGAGGGAAGGATGAGGGATGAAGGGATGGAGGGACGGGGGTCATGTTTGAGGGATGAGGCGTTGATGTTCAAAGGGTTAGGAGATGATGGAGGGTTAGGGTTCGGGTTAAAACAGGACAAAGAGAAGAGGAACAGAAATGGGACGTGTTTGGAGGTAGTTCTTTGTTCCTGAACTCAGTTAATAAATTCATATTTCGGCGCTCCCACGTCACTTAATCTGAAATCTGAGAAACCGCAGCTCTTCGTGTAAAAGGATCCCTGAATTTCTAATGTGTCATTCCAAACTGGATCCAAACTGTTCATCTCATTTTTTTTTTTAACACGAGTCAGAGCTCCTTTCCCAGCTGAAAGCAGAGCAGCTCCGACTCGACCGGGGAGAAAAGCTTCTGTAACTAAAACTCCAAATCTTCCACAGGGTTCCCTCGTGGGCCGCGCTGCAGCTTTGGATTCCTCCAACATCAACACAAATAAAAGCTGAAGCGGTGACAGAGACTCGCTGTCCGTCACTTTCACACACTCACACACACTCGCACACACTCACACACACACACACTTTCCTGCTGCGCCAGGCCGCCTGACTCTCCTCCAAGCCGGCAGTTCAGACCTGCAGGTTCTGGCCGCTCCGCCGTCCTCTGAACGTCGTGTGAAGTGACGGCAGTAAAGTTAGATTTCCATTACTGCCTCTGTGTGTGTGTGTGTGTGTGTGTGTGTGTGTGTGCCTTTGTGTGTGTGGACAGGTGTCTAGGGGTTACGGTGTGTGTGTTTCTGTGCAGCATGGATTCCAAGGTGTGTGTTGGTGGTTATGTGTTATGTGTTTTATGTGTGTGTGTGTGGTGTACGTTCTAGGGTGTGTGTTGGTGGTTGTGTGTGCAGAGACACTTTTTTTGCGTGTGTGTGTGTGTGTCTGTCGATATGTAAGTTCATATGTGTTAGAGTGCATCTTTGTCCTCATACTGTATGTGTGTGTGTGTGTGTGTGTGTGTGTGTGTGAACAGGTGTATACCATTTAGCATGTATGCTTGTGCTTTGATATGTGGGCATGTGCTTATGTGCATGTCTGTGTGTGTGTGTGTGTGTGTTACTTCTACTGGCCGCTCCATCTGCCATTACCTCATTGTAATAATAACACCATTATTCTCACTAACTAAGATTCCATCCTTTACTTTGATGA
>OMLB01054546.1:28463-45940 GCA_900302555.1 Myripristis jacobus
TCCAGCCAAGGGATGGGTAGCAGTAACCAGCATAAACACACTGAGACTGAAAGTGGACAGAACAACTATCAACCCAAATGTCAGGAAACGTCCCGTCCTGCGGTGTCGAAGCTGCATGCTGGGTCAGGTTTCATGACATGGGGTTGAACGGCCATCCTCTTGACTGCAGTCCTGATCTACAAAGTGTTCTTTGCAAACATCAGAGCACAACCAGGATCCTCTAGGACCTCCTGACTAGCGATCAGTCTCAAAAAAAAACAAGCCAGCAATTTCTGACAGAGCCAACAGAGCTAGAGAATATATAACTCTATAACTCTAAATAAGATAACCCAAAAAAATTGATCTGACATAATACTGTCTCAAGTGCTGGCATTTCAAACTGGTACCAGTCTCCTGACTGCACGACGAGCTGATCACAAAGCTCATTTGCTGTAGTGTTGGTGTCTTCCTTTGATCTGACACATCTGTTCTTAAGCTTCTTATTTGAATGCTGTGATTTTTCTTCTTATTGAAAACACACTGCAAGGTTGAGTCTCCCTTTCCAGTGGCTGTGAATCAGCACAAGCGCTCTGCTCCTGAACCATGCACAACACCTGGAAAAGTCAGTCACCCTGTTTACACTGGTGAAAAATGTGTCTTTTCACAGTTGGCCTCGAAATGAAATCTAGTTGAAAATGATATATATATATGTTGTTTTTTTTTCTAGTATCAACAATTGGAATGTAAATTTATGAGTTAGGGTTAGGGTCAGTCCAATATGTTGCCACCTCTGAAGCAGCAGAGGAGGTCAATAAATTATAGACCTTTCCTTGTTTTGATAGCATTTGGTTTGTACTGTGTTTCATCTAGTTCTAAAAGGATAACTGTCCTGAACAACTGTCTTGTTATATGTAACTTATTAAAAAATGTACCTCCTTTTTCATTTTGTGCGAAAAGATGATTTCAAATTCGCCAATAGTATTTTGAGTTCTGTGGTTTAAGCATTTTGAAATGACCCCAGCACCACAGGTAAAATGTGTTTGATTTTGCAGTTAGCAGTGACAGTTATATTTAAAAGTAATCGCTAACTCCAGCTATGTGTATGAATGTGTTAAATATGCAGTAAAATACATTTTTAAAAAGCCCTCATTTGCAAGATTCCCAGGTTTCTGTGACTTCCAGGGAAATTCCCTGAAATTCATTGACTTGAGTACACCTCATAAAATTATTTTGGGGGAAATAACAGTGGAAACTGCTCGTTAAACATGCATAGATGCAAGACAAACACAAAACCATTTTTTACCAGTGTAGGGTAAGGCATTCAGAAGACCAAGTCTATGCAAGATGGCACCTATCCTTGGCTTTCGCTCATACCCTCATGCTAGATTCATCAATTTCTCTTAGATATGTGATAAAATTTATGGAGCACAGGCTACTTTCTGATTTCACACTGAGGCCTTGTCGACCCAACTCCTCGCCGGTTATATTAAAAACACAAGTTTGGACCCAACACAGGGCTTAAAACACTAAAACCAACTTTCCCAAAATGGAAAATAAAACTGAACATACATACAGAGCAAAAAAGTCACATTTTAAAACAGAAGTAACAATAATAATAATATATATTTTTTTATAGATGATCATGAAAAAATACAATTTGCTATTGAGTGGTCCCTCTTAGGTTTAGATGCTCGAAAGAAGGCTGAACAATCCGACTGTTGTGGTGTTCGCACCATGCCGTGAAGTCACAGATTAATAGGTGGCACAGTGGTGAACCACAGTGATGACATCTCCATCCCTGAATCTCATACAAACCCCTAACAAAACTAGATACTTGCAGATGTGAGAAAACAGAACATGGTTAACATGTATAATAGCAGCTCAGCTTTACTATTGGATAGAATATTGGATATTTTACTCGCTCCTATCCAGCTTCATCAGCTCTGCTTTCCTTAGGAATACAGAAAGTTGTTGGTACTGCCCTGGGGGTTGGTATGGGATTCATTCTGCTGTACTGATTAAAAAGCTGATTATTACTTGGTGGCTCTCAAAAGAGGCTCTGCAGATCATCATAACAGCTGGATAGGCTAACATAGCCCTCTACAGTATCACACAACTCTGATAATCCTGCTTCACACCTGTCCGGATCCATTCAGCTCAACCTGCTATAAGCTTTGCTCGTCCCGTCAGGAAAGAGTACAACCAGCCAATCTGCTTTGACCTTCCTGGGCCCTGGCTTTATTATTCACCAATCTCTCTCCAACTTCATCTTCAACCCTCTCTGTCACCATGTAGACTAACATTCACATGATACATTTTTGCCTCCAAAACAGACAAAAACAATTGTAATAGTAATAAAAATCTGACTTAGACCTTTAGCCTTAACCCTCACTGCTAGCTCCGAAAATGCACCGGGTGCTTCACTCACAAGAGTAAGGCTAGCAGGTGAGTTAAGGCGGACTGAGCTCGCAGTGGTAGCACAGCCACAGCCAGCAGGCCTGCAGCAGAATTAGATATCTGTCTGAATGCAGCGCCTCCTGGTTGGGCTGAGAGGCTGTATGGCAGTGTTGTTGTTGTTGTTGTTGTTTGTCTCTTTTAGGTCCTCATCCTGCTCTGGCTCCACAGAAACAGAGTCTGCCTCCACATTCATGACAACACCCACGCTCTCCTCAGTGATGTAGAGGAAAGTCCCGCCGCTGCCCCCCTCTGGTGAAGCAGGAGGAGGCGATGATGACACGTGGGTGAAGGCAGCGTGGCCGCTCTGAGCTGGGTAATGCTCCAGGCGGTCATGTTCCACCTCGGGCATGGGGGTGACGTTACTGAAGGCGAGGTTGGGGCGAGGGTGGGGGTCCACTGGGCCAGAGGAGGGGCCTGGCGGGGGAACCGGTCTTGAGGTTTCAGGGTCTGAGCAGCTGAACTCAGACGATAAATGGCTACAGTGTGAGTCTGCGACAGAGGGCAGGCTGCCGCTCAGGGAGGGCGAGTCAAACTCCGAGGAGTTGGTGCTGCGCTGCTCCAGGAGCTGAGTGTCCATGTCCTCCCGTGTCTCGCTAATTTTTGTTTCTGCTTTGCTGCTGCTGCTACTGCTCGTCCTCTTCCAGAGCTTTCCTTTACTCTTCTTGCTTCCTGAAGATGAGGAAGAGGAAGAAGTAGATGGCTCCTTTGCCCAGCGGGCCGACATGCAGCAGTGGTTGTCGTGGTGGTGGGTGCAGCAGCAGGTGGAGGGGCATGAGCATGAGCACGTGCCCCCGCCGGCAGCTTGGAGGCCTGTGGTGCTGCCACTACAGCTGGCTTCATCCAGGCTGCTGCTGGCGCTGCAGTGCCGCACCTTCTCCTGCTGGGATTCCACATCTACCTGCACTTCCAGACTGTTATCTCTGCAAGAAAATCAAACAAACAAAACTGAAACTCAAAACAAATACATATAAATCACTAAAACTTTTTCCCTTTATTCTTCACCACAGGTGGACAGCAAAAGTCTTTACAAGACAAAAGTATTCACAAAACAAGACAAACCAGAAGACATTAAGACACAAAAACTACTTTTAGTTTTTGGTATGCATATTCCAGATTAATTTACCTGCAATTAGATCCAATTATTGGCTGTCCTGGCTTACAGTGTCTCTAATTTTCACGTTGTTTCCATCAACCTGAAAAATCATACTTTCGACTAGACGAAGCAACTCCCTGAATGACTCGCTTCCTTCAAAAACTAGGATAGGGATTTTTTACTCTACTAGTGAAAACTAATGAAAACTCCACTATGCGGACAAAAGTATTGTGCCACTTACACATTACACCTACAGGAGCTTTTCTGACATCCCATTCTAAATCCATAGGTGTTAATATTGAGCTGGTCCCCCCTTTCAAGCTATAACAGCTTCCACTATGCTGGGAAGGCTTTCTACAAGATTTTGGAGTGTGTCTGTGGGAAGTTTTGCCCGTTCATCCAGAAGAGCATTTGTGAGGTTACACACTGATGTTGGACGAGATGGTCTGGCTCATAAACTCCATTCTAGTTTATCCCAAAGATGTTGGATGGGGTTATGGTCAAGGCTCTGTGCAGGCCAGTCAAAGTCTTCCACACCAAACTCACCCAACCATGCCTTTATGTAGCTGCTTTGTGCACCGGGGCACAGTCATGCTGGAACAGAAAAGGGCCTTCCGCAAACTGTCCCCACAAAGTTGGAAGCAGAGAATTGTCCAAAATGTCTTGGTGAGCTGAAGCATTAAGATTTCCCTTCACTGGAACTAAGTGACCTAAGCCAGTCACAGTAAAACAAACCCATAGCATTATCCCTCCCCCACCAAACTGTACAGCTGGCACAATGCAGTCAGGCAGGGAACGTTCTCCTGGCATTCACCAAACGCAGACTCGTCCATCAGACTGCCAGTTAGAGAGGCGTGATTCATCACTCCACAGGACACATTATTGCGTCCACTGCTTGAGTCAGCAGCAGCGTGCACCACACTCCATCTGACGCTTGGCATTGTACTTGGTGATATAAGGCTTGCATGGGGCTGCTCAGCCATGGAATCCCATGCCGTGAAGCTCCCAGCATTTTTTGTGCAGATGTTAATGCCAGAGGAGGTTTGGAGCTCTGCAGTTATCGAGTCAGCAGAGCATTGACGACTTTTACGCACCCCGCTCTGTAACTTTACGTGGTCTGCCACTTGGTGGCTGAGTCGCTGTGGTTCCTAAACTCTTCCACTTTGCAATAATACCACTAACAGTAGATTGTGGAATATCTAGCAGGGAAGAAATTTCACAAACTGACTTGTTGCAACAGTGGCATCCTGTTACATTGCTAATGCAGTACCACACAGTGAGCTCTTTATAATCATCACATCTATCACAAAAGGCAGACTGCATGGCTCGGTGCTTGATTTTATACACCTGTGGCAATGGGAATGAATGAAACACCTGAATTCAATGATTAAGAGGTATGTCCGAAAACTTTTGTCCATATAGTGTATGCTTTTGCTAGAAATAGTATAAGGACATTTGGATTGCTTACCTTTCCAGAGGCATGTAGGCATTGAGGATGGATCCAGCCATGGCTTTGGTGCTAGCACTGTCACTGATTGTTCCCAGGCTGACAGTGGCTGACTCTCCACTCAGACTGCACTGCTCCTTCTGGACATCAGCCTGCACCTCCAACCTTAACACAGACAAACAAGGAACTTTAGTGTCTCACACAGTTGTTTAATACTTAACAAGTCACCATATCTGTCTACATTTGCCTTATCTAATCTAAGAGGAGATAGGTATGCATTTATGGAATGGTGTGAAACATTGGTCTGAGGGAATCAGGACAGCGCTTCCTGATCCTGATCTCTTAGATGGGGAAATCAGTGACAAAGCCCAATCTCAATTTTTGCAAACAAATGTGTAAAAATGTAGGTACACAGCTAAATCACTAACACGCCTCCATGAAATGACCAGAAACAGTTGAAACAGTTTTAAGACTTCATCATTTTCATTTTCTCTTGTTATTAAATAGTAATCTTTGACTGATTCTATGTGTGAAAAGTCGTAGTTTAGACTTGGGAACAGGTGCTACAATATGCAGCAGACTGCAGAAGACACTGTGCGCTTTCAGGGGTCAGAAAGTCATGTAGCAACCATCCAAGTCCTCTCTTTTACCTGTTGTAACAGCTGCTGGACAGGCTCCCGGTGATGCTGGCCCCTGCGAGGGCCATGGTGCTGGCGTTGTCGCTCAAGTTGTCCCGCTGTGTGGAGCTCATGCCGCAACGCTCCATGTGGCTGCCACTGGCACTGAGGCTCAGGCCCGTCAGGCCACCCACGCTCGCCCCGTCTCCCAGGCTGGGATTGTTGAGGCGAGTCTCTGCCACTGAGGTAGTGTCTAGGGAAAAGGGGAGGGAGAGAGTGCCAGAGAACCTCTGTAATATATTCACAGTGATGTTTTATTGACAAAACAACTTTAACCTGATGAGGAAAAACAGGATAGTTGTGAAAGAGAGAAAAATATCAGAAGGATTAGGAGCAAAGCCAGACTGAACAAGGGAATAAAAGAAGAGCAGCAGAGGTGTCAGTCCTGGGTTCTGCATTTTTGTTCATATGGAGTATCAGCAGACATAAGATTTGAAGATTCAAATTTCCATATCAATGGCTTTATTGAAAGAGTCTCAGGTTTTTAAATTTGTACTGGCATAACACACCGATAAATGCAGACGTGTAATGTGTGTCATCTTGTATCACACCTTGTGTCCCTGGAAAGGTCAAAGTCTCTGCTACCATTTGGATACATAATTATCATTCAGAGTGTTGACAGGAGCTGTGCAATCTCTGTTTGCCTCAGCACCTTGTGGGAAAGCGATGAGAGCCTGGCCTCACACAGGCGTCAGCTCGGTGCTGACAAGCACACACCAACAGGAAAGACTGTGAGTAATTTCACACTGTATCACACCTCCAACACTTGCCTACAATTCACAGCGCCTGGCTTGGCCCTCTGTACACTATTAATGACACATACAAAATGACAGATGTAGGTGCATTTAAGCATGCCATGCACACACACTCCTCTGCAGACAAATACACACACACACACACACACACATAGCCGTGGGAAAGGAGAAACGAGAACTGGTAACTAGTGATCAACATTTTCTTATTAAGTAATTTAGGATTTGATTGATTAACTGTCTTAACTGACCAATTAGAAAAGTTAGCTCACACATGTGGGTGGGAGGCACTTGGAGGAAGTACTGAGTCTGAGGTGGAAGGGGTGGAAAAGCTGTTTGAGTTTTAAGTTTTCAACAAAAGTTACTTACAGAAGCTTTAAAATGCAACATCTATATGTAAACCATGCACCTTTATTGCATGGCACATCTATTAACTCTATTAACTATTAACTATCAACTCTTGATATATTTGATTATGTTGTACAAAAAAATCCTGGTGAACTTGGAAGAGGTTTCCCAATCATTATGATAATGAAGATTTTTTTTCTATTTTTTGCCCTCTATAGGCCCCAACTTTTTATTTGTTTGTTTGTTTTTCGCCCACCACAAGGGTTCAGGGGTGTCATTTTTGTTTTCTGTAAACTGTGGGTCTGTAAAGCCCTTTGAGACTGTAAACACTGATTGAGGGCTATAAATAAACCTGAGCTTGAACAAGTGGCTAAGAGGGGTGATGACCTGAATAACACAACAGAGAGAAAAGAAATGTGAATGGACAAAGAAGCATACATGGAGCAAGATTTAAAAGGAGAGAGGCAGGCAGTAATTTTATTAGCATGACTGTATGTGTTGTGATGTTTAATTTATTTCCTTTGCGGCTTTTGCTTGTAGTTCTTGTTCCTGTCTGTATTTTTTGCACTTACGCATCACTCTGGAAACCAGTAATGTTGCTCATTTACTTCCCCAGCTAGTGAATTAAAGATGCTCACCTGTGGCTGCCGCTCCGCTCCCGATGTTGATGTCGTTTTCGTCATCAAACTCTATTCGCACCCCTTTGCCATTGCCAGCTGAAACTCCACAGCCACCGCTACGGCACAGCGAGATTGGGACGACCCCGTAGACATACGCCAGCATGATGGGTACACCAATACCTGTAGGACACACGTTAACACACACATACACAAAATGTTCTGCTTTTACCAACAACTTCCTGGATCTCTTTTGTGTTGTTTGTGTGAATGCTGCTGCTGTGACACATCAATTTCCTTTATGGATTAATAAAGTATATTGATCATGATCTTGATCTTGAACTTCACTTGGGTACAACCTCTTGGCAAAGATAAAAAGTGAAATGGCAAACAGTAAAGATATGTCATCACCCTTCCTAAATGCTGAAAAACTTGTTGAGAAAGACTTTTAATTAGAGGTTAGTGTTGCATTTGTGATGTTGGAGAGACTTAGAGTACACAGGAAGAGGGGAAGACATAAAAACACCTGTTTCTTACCGACAGTGACTGCTGCAACCACAGGTGACACAATCACAGACAGCGTCACACCACCAGCTATCACTACGTTCCTCTTGTGTTTGGAAATGTCCTTGCCCTCATAGCGATTATGGATCTGTGGAGGAAAATCTTTGTAAATTAACTGAGAAAAACAACATCTTCGTGAAAAGATACCAAAAGGCATGTGGTTTTGCTTTTTTGTGTAAAAAAGGTTGTATTTGATCATGAAGTATGATTTGAAATCTTTTCTGTATTTGCAAAAACAATGTGTGTTTTGTTAATGGTGTTCTGTATTTGCAAACAAACAATTTGGCACAGAGTTTTGGCACTAAAATACTTCCACATGCCACCCTACTGGTTCTCTGTCTCTGTCTGAATGCAGCGCTGGTTTGGCGCCCGGCTACTGAGCATCCTTGGTGCCAGCTCTCACCTTTCTGCCCACATAGACGGGGATACCAATGATCATGGCAGGGATGGCAATTCCAGCAATGAGGGCGATGCCAACAGGAGCACCAACCAGCGTGCCCAGTTGCCACAGAATTTTCTTCTTCCTGCTCCAGGGCTTCTTCCCCCAGAAGGTGCAGCCTGATGGACTGTGAGATTGCAAGAGAGAGGAAGGAAGCAGGTCACCAGGGCAGAGGGTGTCTGTGTGGGTTTGTTTGTGTGTACTAAGGTCATTATAGCTCACTAAAACTGAAATTAAAACTAAATGAAGGCATGAAAAACAGTCTTGGTAAAGTGATTAAAAAAACTAATACATGTGTTAAAAACCTTAACTGAAACTATTACGTTTGCTTCCAAAAGTCAACAAAATGAAAACAAAAATAATCATTCAGTTGGGAGAGAAATAATAATTGATTATGGGTTACAAATCAAAGATTAATACATATCAAAACCACAAGGAGTCAAGACGTCAGTGTCATGTGTTGATTAGAGGACTGAGCAATATGAACAAAGCCAAATATCATAAGGTCTTTTTCTGAATACTTCAATATTGATATTCGTGATTTCAAAAGACCTTTACAGATTTATTAACAGATTTTGATAAAGGATCATTTGCAACAAAATATTGGCAAGTCTAATGAGTTCAGAAAACTGCATCCCTTTACTGTATTTCAGGAAAAGACAACAGTTACGTCATATCACGATATTATCAAAAATTCCAGATGATATCTAGTCTCACATCACAATATCAGTATTGATAACCTGCCCAACCCTAGTTGAACTGAAGTTAAACTAAGAGCCCACTAAGAAATTCTGAAAAATAAACAAACTCAAAATTGAACAGAAAATTAAGTGAGATAACACAAAGGGAAACAGAAAGCTATAATAACTTGGCCAGCTGAACATGCCTCACCTCAGG
Organism: Myripristis jacobus; assembly: GCA_900302555.1. Taxonomy (NCBI): domain Eukaryota; kingdom Metazoa; phylum Chordata; class Actinopteri; order Holocentriformes; family Holocentridae; genus Myripristis; species Myripristis jacobus. Next base: position 37,734 of record OMLB01054546.1, read on the forward strand.
TAGTGCAGGTCAGAGATCTCCTTCATGCAGAGCCAGCAGAACTCACAGCCGCAGACGGCGCAGGTCATGTGATTACAGCTGCCATCGTTCATTTTGATGATGTAGGCAGCGCAACGCGGACATGGCTTAATGTCATCACCTGGTGGAGGGGGATTGGAGGGAGAAAACATTCTGCATATTTGTGGTATGTATATTATATATGAACATGTCTGTGCAGCAGTGTGGCTGTCTTTATACATCTTTACTGCTTGATTTAATTACAGGTGGATGAAGTTATGTGTTGGCTGACAGTGCGTATGCATAGCAACGGCACAGGTCAGGTCGGTGCATGTGTGTTTGTGTCCACATTTGCTACCTGCAGCTGCACTTTCTTGACTGTAGCTGAGGGACGAGGACCTGAAACTCCTCAGCCGGAGGCTCTGGGCCCTCTGCTGCCGCGCTGCGTCGCACGTCTGGTTGGGATGCCACAGCTGTTTACAGTGGTAGCAGAACTCTGTTCCGCAGCCCTCGCGCCCACAAGTGATCTTTGGACAGCTGGCACAGCCAAACGCAATGACTGCGTACCTGGACAAGGAGAAACGGAGTCAAAATGGTGGTCACTAGCAGTCACTGGTAAAACAGCATGATGTAGGCCCAGAGCACAACACTAGGGGGCAGAAGGCAAAAATGGCAGCCTGTTTTATGTGGATACCCGAGGAGAGCAACACTAAAGAGTGGATGAAACTCAGGAGCAAATGCTGGTGTGTTTCATGCAACAGGAAGACACATGCAGAGTACACAATGCAGCGCCTCCAGGAACCCACAAGGCAGTGCTTGGTTACATAAACACGGGAAATAAGCTGGCTTTACCTGATTATTTAACCAATGAGCTGCAGCACAACCATTCAATGAGATCACAAAGTTCACACAGTTGTACATGACTGCATGTCTCAACTTGTCTTACTGTATTACATGGAGGAATGGAGATCAATTATTATTCCTGTTTTCTTATAACATGCAAATCGACAACACTAGCCACAGTAATGAGAACCTTAAGGCAATTTCACTAAGCAATGAAAAACCCACACTTGCAGCAGCCATTTACACTCTAATACCACAATTGCCTCTAACAAATAGTTCTTCTGTCTGTGAAATTAATTTCAAACATGACTTTGCATTTACTCACATTTCTATTTGTGTTCCTGTGGTACAGCTCAAATATTTATTGTAACCTACAAGCCCACCTAAATCCAATAAAATCTAAAAGCACCTCGATTTTGAGTAAACTAATATATTCTGACCTGAGCTGAACCCCTTGGATCGCAGCAGCCTTTCAGAAGGCATGACCATACTCACTTTCTTAGTCTAGCCTGTAATATGGTTGGCATGGAAACATTACAAGCAGATGATGGGGAAAAACAAACACATTGGTTGATGTATGTACCGGACAATGTGAGACAACTCACTAATGATGCAAAAGCACACAAGCCTTGTGTAAATTATCAACAAGGAGAGTCTACAGCTCAGCATTCCTGGGTTTAATATGCGACAGCACCTGCCTGTCAGCCCCTGTGTGTGTCCTCAGGTAACTGCACTATCAAGGCTGGAGGGAGAATGGTTATTAGGCTAATGCACGCTAACATCTGCTCAACAGGTCTTTATCTACTGGAGCCTGCAGGGCACTATCTAAAGCAGTCTAGATCTTATTTATGGTTTAAAAAAAAGTGCAAAAGCGGTTCACAGCGATTCAACTCTCCATCTTTTCCCCCACACTTTTTGAGAGATACTGGAACCATCTTAGGGAAAACAAATTATTTAATTAACCCACAATAATGACCTGACAAGATGCATGTATTGCATGCATCCATCAGCTGATCCACTCAACATGAACTGCATCAGCTACATTTATGAATGAAAACATTCTGCTGAACAACAACAAGACAGAGCTAAGCATTCAGTTAAGCATTCCCACACATTATTTAAGATGAGTAAGTAGACATGCTAGCATCAGCTGATGCACATGGCATCTGCTGTGGGAACCTGCAGTTCTAAAACTAAATTACTGAATGTAGACAACTATTACACTACATGAAAATCTTGGTTAAATCACATTAGAGCTAGGCTTTCATACGTGCAGCATTTACTTAGTTTGGACTATCTGGGGGGAAAAAAAACACAGTATTTATTCCAACAAACAGCTGGTAGCAGACAAACAACAAGTAACAGCCAAGCAGTTGTGAACAAAATCACTCTGAGCCTAGCACAATTCATATTTTACAGTACAGGTGAACGAGCATGACCGTAGTATTAATGAGATAACACAGTCCAAAGTGTGTGGGTAATGCTCATTATGTTGAGGCAAAGCATGGCCTGCATGTTGTGCAATATTTATTTATAACTGCCTACCTTGTCAAATATCATTGGTTAGTTTTGAACAGACTAGTTATTAACTTTATTAGTGTATATTTAATGAGTAAGAAAGAATCTCTGTCATTTACAGTTGTTGAAATTATAATTAAAAAAAAAGGACAGATTAAGGAAACAAATAAAAGGCATGAACTGGAGGAGGTTTCTTTCTACTATTAACACCATCCTTTGCACACTCCCAAGCATGTTGGGGGTCAGAAAATATGTTTTTTTTTTTAATATATTAATAACAGGCGCATTTAAAAAAAAAAAAAAAATCATCAGTGTTTATTCTGGCGCCTGCCATACGTCAAGGACACGACGACTAGTATAAGTAGCCATGTCTACTTTCTTCAGGCACGATACTAGTGATACTAGTTCATGATACTAGTGGCACAAAGAAAATGGATATAACCATAAATGACAACACATAAGGGGACTACAAGGTTTACAAAGCTTACACACACACACACACACACACACAATTGTTTAGTGAAACTAAGCTCTGACCATAATGTTGAACACAGCCAACAAAAATACAGAAAAATACTGAGTGTAAATATAAAGGATGTGGAAAATTATCCTGTGATCTCAGAGCAGTTGTGTGATGCAGAAGTGCTACACTGGGTGAAGAAATAAGAGCTAACAGAAAAGGAACAAACTTTTGGCTTCCTGTCTAAACATGGCAGGAGCTTTCTCAGCTACAAGGGGACGAGTGGAAGATTGATCGGATGTGATCAAATAAAATGTCGGCCTGTCAGTCTTTAATCACAGGAAATGCACATCACAAGTCAGAAGTTCTACCAGTACAGTGTCCTTTGTTCATAAGAAGCAGATGTGCGCACTGTAGATAAATAGGAAGCCGCTGCAGGGGATTATTCACAGAAACTGCTGACTGGTGTTTTATAATTTAGCACGCATTCAGTTTAATGCAGTTATACTACACATAGTTTGGTCTTTTACCGAATTATTCCTGTTGTATGACTATTTTCATCCATTTTATTCTCTGCTTTTCATTAATGTCTAACCTCATTATCATTATTTTTATTAGTAGTAGTTTCTTTTTTTGTGAGAGTAACAGCTGTAGTTACTAAGATAAAACTGCCACACTCCTAATTGAGAACTCTGCTAAGGTGCCAAAAAAAAAAAACCCAAGGTGTAATACTGAGAAATAACGTTTCTGCACATTTTGGTCCTAATACAGGATTCTTTAAAGCTTTTGGTCAGAAGGAAAGCTTGGCATTTGGCTTCAAGGAATACAGATGTGGTAAAAGCAGTTTTTTTTTTCTTCTTTTTTTTCTTTCTTGCCTTTCTGCATTGTCTAGTCTGAATAATTTATTCCACCTTCCTCATTTCTTAAGTTCCTGCCAAAAAAAAAAAAAAAAAACTTGAAATGGAGATATCACCTTGTAGCCAAACTCCTTTCTATAGTGGTTTTAAGAATTACATTATCTATTGTTAAGCATGGTGGGCGTGTTTGTGTGAATTTGTGCATCCTTGAAAAATCCACAGTGTACTGTATCTAGTAGCAGTAGCAGTAGTGGTGACAGTATGACCAAAGTGGTTTCTTTGTGTACATTCTTGCTGAAGTAATGTGCATGTAGTACATTTAAATCACATCTGCTGCCAGGTACAAATTCCACAGGATCTCTATAAGCATCAGAAATTGGACCATAAAGTGGATCATAAAGACTCCACTGTGAACGGCCAGTCAGCAGAGATTAGTACAATAATCTGGCTTTACTTCGTTGGTGCACTTCCAAATTTCCAGTTAAAAGAATCTAGTTCAAACTTTGTATTCTCACCGTTTTGGAAATGCATGGAAAAGATCAGATCTGACAAACTTATTGATTCTAAAAAGAAGGCTGCAATTCTACACAATTCTCATCCTACACTTCAAATGAGCTGCTTCTTAAGCTACTTCTTACTTTCACTAAAGGGGAGGAGCCGCCATTACTGCTCAAAGCAAAGTGAGATACTAGTTAGTGTCCCATAGCAGGGCTACATCAGTCATGCAGGGCTTAGTTATTAATTTTTATCTAGGTTCCTGCAGTTAAAAGGTAACCATGTTGCTCCAACCTACATCATCAAACTTGTCATTTCTGACCTCACGCAGGTGTGCTTAGTCATCTGTGTGACAAAACCCAGTGATGTAATCATCATTTCTGCCTCTATTACTGGCAACTGCATCAGCTTAATGGACAGTGGATAACATTGGCTTCATGGTGGTAGCCCTGCAAAGGAAAGGTAGGTATCCTATGTGCCATAGGTTAGGTTTAGGGTTAGCCATGGCTCCATTCAAGCATTATGTGCGCACTAACTATTTGTGTGCCATTTAGGTGTTAATTCTACTCAATACTGTTTCACTTGAAATACAAAAAAATATCCATATTATTATTATGATGATACTGTAGGTTCATGTCTAAAATTTCCCTTGATATTTGGATGGAAAACTGATTGCAGAACTTAAAAATTATGCAAAATGGTCACAGATGACTCAAATAACCGCAATCATGTAATTATGCAATAACTGTAACATTTTCTCTTGAAATGGTGGTAGTGGTAACTTCCTTGATGGGGTGGCACACCACTGCTAAATTAATACAGAGGAAACACTGCAGTCTTATAACTGCAATTTGAGTGAAACTGTATAAATGAATATATATATATATATATATATATTTTGCTACACTTAAAAGATTTTGGTTTAAAAGACTGTGACAGTGGATGCAAAAAAGATTTTCTTATCTTTCACATTAAAGACTTCAGTCATATTTTGCAAAGTTCATACTTTTGGTTTGCAACTATTGGTCTGCAACTATTTGTTATGCTACACTTCTTTGCATTTTAATACTTGCACAAATTTCAACCCATACAGTGTAGCGGAGGTGCCAGTGAGCAGGGCTGCTTAACCTTCATGTACATGTCCTTGCAATATGGCCTTGCATGTGATCCTGGGATGTTAAAAACAAGTGTGCTTATGTTTTTAGGTTTTCAGAAAGCTCCAGTTGACAAAAATGAGAGGCATCTTCTGCTCTGTAAATTTCAATCACAATTTGAAAAATTATCTGATTTGACAGACCTTAATGCAAGGTGACAAATTAGATTGTATTATCGCAGTCAAGGCAGCTCTAATCGCCGTCCTTTGATAATGTAACAGAACAATGTGAAATCTCAAAAGAGCGGTGGAACACAATCTGACAGCTTGGGAAGTGAAGAGGGCAATTATACAGCAGTAAAGAGACAGAGTGCCAGTGGAGTGTGTAGCAGTGAACCAGTGCAAAATGATAAGAGGATGAAAGCAAGAAACAAACTGATGAAAAAGCTGTGAAAGACTGCGTCACCACTGCTGGTGTGCTGTTGATCAACACAGCAGAGAGTGTGTGATGGGTAAACCATTAATGAGGTCAGCAATCACTCAGAAACAAAATAATGATAACTGGACTAAGTGCAAAGATGGGCATTTCTGCAGAGTGTATGACTATTACTGTTACAACTTTTACAATAACTAAAGCATTTGTTCTTTTGTGTAGTGAAGGGGGTTGGGGAAACACATACAAGTAGAAGGCAAGATGAGCAAAATTCAACTGGGTATGGACAGGCTGTTTCTTCACTTTCATTTAAGTATGCAAACCTTTTCAGAGAATGACAAAGTTGTGGCATCAGTCTCAGTGTGAATAGGCCTTAAGGCTCTAATGTAGCCACTGTAAATACCATTTATACTGGTCATATAATGTACATTTCCATGAAATTCTGGATACTGAATGAAATCTAGAGGATAGGGATGAAACCTGTGACTGTTTGCTTATGGGTGGTGTCAGACTAACATACCATCCATGATGACCTTTGATTTCACTTCATGGGTTGCTGCAGTTTCATTCAAACTGTGAGCAGATGTCTTGCTAAAGGAACTACAGGGTGTAACCACATAATTATTAGGTAACCTGTGGGTTATTTGCACAATAAATAACAAGATCATTTGTCATCCTAGTGATCTATTTCCTTTTGACCTGGTTTCTAATATTAACGTTTCCTTCCTTGCTCTAATTAAACTCATTTTAACTTCATAACCACATACACAGTGTTGCATGAGAATGATTCATTAACCCTTACAACTGCAATAAAGTCTCCCATTGGAAAAATTAGGTGCATCTAGTGCTGAGGACTTCCATATAAGAAACTTCAAGAAGAAGAGTCCTACTAGTTTCAACCTGCAATAGCGAAATGTCTATTCCACACAGCAAAAAAGGAGATTCATTTAGTCCTACCTCTCTCTACAGACAATGACAATCATATAGTTATGGATGATAATATCATGTCATGACAGTTTCCCTTATCACACACCGTTTGCTCATATCTTTTTCTCATGAATGCCTGACTCATTAAACCAACAATTTACAGACTATATGGCATCATCCTCAGACAGAGAGTCCATCCTTTCACCGGTCACTTCAATACTGATCATGATATCAATGTGCTGCAGGTTCCTGCTCAGGTACGACAGCAACAGTCAATGGAGCAATTGTAAATGGCTTTGAAAAACAGACATAATGTTGCTTTTCCGAAACCAGAAGCTTGGTGCTTGGCAATCAGTGAAATGATGGTCTCCACATCTGAGGATGATGTCAGATAATCTGTAAACAGGGCCTGGGTTCCAAAATAATCAACTTGTCCATTAACAGGTGTATTATCCATAAAGCTTTATATTTATAACTCAGGCATTAATAAAGGAGCTACATAAGCGGCTGTACTCTAGCTCAATATAAGTCTGGCATCTGGTGATGAGAACTTAAAAGGCCAGATTACAGACTTGAAGTTTGCTCAGTTTAGTTACAATGCTATTTTTGGGACTAGTGTTTTGTTGCCATCAAAAGCATGCAACATCAGGCATACTTTAAGTACCCAAAATAGAAAACCCAAAATAACATTCTAAAAACCTTCATGTCTGAAGAAGATGTAATGAATAAAATGAAAAAGGAATCACCTTTCACCTGGATTCACCTGGTTGTCTATTCTATGGAAAAATCATATTGGACTAATTTGTCTATTGGATTTTGTCTACTAGACTAATGTTGTCCACTCATTGTAAACACCCAGTTTCATAGATTTATAACCAAACCTTACCAAACCTGAATTCTTTTCTTACCCGCAGTCTGGGGCAGGACACCAGCGACAGTCAGGGTCAGCTGCCAGCCACCTCCTCAGCATGAACTCTTCGTATTTCTCCATGAGGGCGCGATCACCAAGGATCATTCGAATATCGTGGGGATTGAAGCGCTCTGAGCACTCGGGGCAGCTGATGTTGACGCGTGACTCTGAGATCTCGATGCGCAGGTACTGGCGCAGGCAGTCTGCACATGAGCGGTGGTGGCAGGTCATGATGTCAGGGAAGCGCTCGCGCGCATGGCGCAGCAGGCACAGTGGGCACTCCCGCAGGTCTGATGAAGACCCAGATGCTGACGAAGTCGATGCCACGGCCGGCACAGAGTGCGCAGAGGTTTTATCATGGAAAGTCTCTGATTGGACACTTTCCGTGCTGGCAATGCCATCCACCCCACCTCCAGCCTGGAAGTGTCTGGATTTGCGTTTGGGGTCACGGTCAGGTCGGCGGCACCGACCAAAAAGAGAGTGGAGGGACAGACGTCGTTTTTTGGGGGTCTTTCTGACAGAGGGGAGGCTGACTGAAGAGGCAGCTGAGTGGAGGTCTCGCTCTGAGCCTGAGCTGCCATAATGCTGCTGCTGGCGAAGGCTGCTCATCACGCCAGAATGGGTCCCACTGGTGCAAGGACCAGAAACAGTGCTCACGACATCAGGAGAAAAGA
>OMLB01054562.1:0-10391 GCA_900302555.1 Myripristis jacobus
AGTGGCAGACTGACAGATCAGCGGGGCCTGCTGGTCAGGGCAGCTATGGCTGCAGGGATTAGGCTTTTCCCAAGGCGAGCCCTCCTGAACTTCTGTATCTGCGCCCTGAAGGTCATGATGATATGTTTTCAATGTCCTGTTCTCACTTTGTAACGCATTGGTTATAAATAACAAAAATCTGTACTTACAAATAATATAAAGCCATTAAAACACCAAAAATTTATATTTCTTTCCAATTTCAGATCAATCAGTGAGATTTTATGGTGATTTGCATATTTTTCCATTGTGGTGTAACAGGAATACTGGATGTATAAGTGGGGGTGGGGGAGTTATGTTTTATTTAAAGGGCTATTTAGGTCATCAACAAAGAAACATAAAGTACCTGACACATAAACTTTGATAACAATTTTAGTTATAATAATTTTGTGGAGGTTTAAACTGCAGGGGTCAAACTGAGCCCAAACATAAAAGATGTTCAAAAATGTGAACATAACAGGAGGATTAAAAGGTTAAGCGAGCTCTGGGTCAACCTCCCCTAAACTTTCTTTGTGTCTTTCTTTGTGTTTCGGGCTTTTTTCCATTGTGGTCCTTTAGGAATGTGAGGCTGGAAAAGCAGCTACGATAACAGCAAACATAAAAGGCTTCGACACACACACACACACACACACACACACACAGAAACACTGCCTGTTCTCTCGCTACTGTTTAGAAATGTCCTTTACAGGTAAAAAAAAAGGGTTCGTCCAACGCTCTTATCTCCCTCTCCCACCCCACTGTACCTTCTTTGTGTCAGCCGTGGCTTCAATCTTCTCAGCGGGGCAGACAAGGTAAACAAGAAAAGACACAAAACAAAAAAGCAAGGAGAAATTGCAAACAGTGCTGTGCAGGATACTGAAGATGAAAACAACACAAAAACAAACCATATTTTACAGCAAAAGCAGTGTAGGATATATATATATATATATGGAGCAGGTAAAAACAAAAGATGGGGTAATTCCTGTGTATGTGCTGGATTACAGGGAGCAGGTGAGTTTAGTAGAAGCTTTTTGTTTGTCTATGCTTTTGCAGGACGTTAGGCGATACGACAACATGACTACTTTGGTTTTCCAGTACAAACACACAGTTTTAGGCGGTGGCTAACGGGCTAATTTCAGGAGTGGGAGCAGCTAAGAAAGTCAAGGTGGATATTTCTACAAGATGGGATGAGGAAGAAGAAGGAATAAGGAAGGGAATTAGGAAGTGTTTTTTTTTTGGATTGAGGAAACAAACCTTGTTTACTTCCTCCTTCGACTGGAAGAGAAATAAAAAAATCACATAACATTAAAAAACTGTGTGACATACAGCAACAGTTTTCAAATGTATTCCATATTTTTCTCGCGATTACACAGTAAAGCAAAACGTCGAGCCGGATCTTTGTCGTCAAGAGTTTCATTCCAGGGAAACAAGGAGGACAGAAACAAAACGCGGAACGCCTCGTTCGAACCCGGCAAAAAATCACTCTGAATCAGATTAGCCTTTGCTCTCTCAGCCAAAGGCCAAACCGAGCGTTTTGGCGAATGGGAGCGTCGCTCTCCAGAGGGATTCTGGGAAATGTCTGAGTCATCGTCTAATCAGACGGCACTAACAGGAGGGCGGCAGACGGAGCAGCGCTACTGAAAGAGTCAGCTCCTTCGCTTTAATGTGCTCACTTCCTCGGCATTGGCCCGAGGACCACACACACACACACACACACACACACACACACACACACACACACACACACACAGATTACAATTTGCCAAGCTCAAAATAAAGATGTAAAGATCAATTTGCGGTGCATTTGTACTCATGTGTAGCCTTCCTCGATGTGCGTGCCTCATAGAAATGAAATCAGTGCACACAGAACTTCTAGCCGTGTTGTGTTTGTTCACTATGCAGATTATGAAATCATGATTTTTTTTTTACATGTTTGCTGCTGTACTTTTGCATCATCCTGGAGAGGAAAAGTCCTGCTCTCGTCTCAGGTAAAGATGCACAGGTATGGATCTGACAGCTGACGTCTTCCTTCCCATAAAAGCCGACGCACTTTTGTAAGAATCACGATGCAAAACAGACTAATCAAAGAAGACAACGTTAGTTTATTCTTGCTAATTTGACATTTGTATTAAGTGACAGAATCCTCGTCAATCCCACAATCAACCAAATATTGGCAGTAAAACTAATATTGGATTGGAGGGATATTACTTTTTAAAGCGAATACCGGAGGGTAGATGGTAGACCAGTGGTCGAACAATATATTGCGCATCTTTAAAGCAGCATTTCCCTTAAATATATGAGTTATTAGCAATTCACTGACATGTAAAACACATTTAAAGTTACTCACCGAGATCACAAGTGAATGAAGACAAAGACAACAGTCCTGAAAAATCACTTTTTCATGTTCGGGAACCTGTTACTCAGTTACCTACCCTGTCATTTAGGGATAACGCAGTCTTGTGTCTTATGTCACTTTTGCATTCCTGCTCTTGGTTTACATGAAAATTCAGCCTGAGGACCTACATTTAATCAACATATAAAAAATGAAATAATGAGCTCTGCTTGTTGAATTGGCTCACAAACACTTCCAATGTCATTCTTCAGGCTGTTTTCGTTGGCTCCTCCCAGGTGAGTGAGGACTAAAAAAAATGCAAAAGCTGATCAAATTTGTCACAAGGACTTGACTTCTTGGTTCATACGTGTGATTCAGGTTCACAGTGCCATAAAGTGCTCATAACCCATGCATTTAAAAGGAAGTGAAGTATTTCTTGAAGCACCGAAACGTTGAAATGAACGGCCCGTGGGCTCGTTTCCCACATCTGAAGGCGTTTTGAACTCTGCTTTCGAGCCAAAACAGCAAAAACACTGTCATTCATTATTAACGCAGGGCAGGCGGAGGATGAGAGGAGGGCTTCGACAAGGGCAGCCGCTGTAAATCGTGGTTTCGCTGCGGGTTAACAAATCTCTACACCGGCTGCTGACAGCGTGCCCTACGTAGAATGATAATCCGAGGCGTCTCAGCCACCCACCTGTTTGTTCTTCATCTCCTCCTTATGGGCAAAGCAGAGAAAGAAAAGTGTTTACAAAGAGAGCCGTCACAATGAATCCTCCTCTCATGAGCACAGACTAATAGCAAGAAGTGATCACATCGACTGAGAAGGTCAGACGTTGAGGGAATTTAGGAAGGGAGAGAAAACTCTGCAGAATGAGAGAGAAATCTGAAGAGGCGCTGAGAGAAACCGAGAGGATCATGGAGGAGTTTGGAGTGATGAAGGAGGGGAGGGAGAAGGACGGAGCGCTGAAAAACACACCAACCTGCTTCTCTTTGTCTTTCTTTTCAGCCTGCAAGGACACACACACACACACACACACATTTGGGTGTGAGCCACGCTTTGACGCCAGGTACACACACAGGTAAGCACAGGCACGAAGCAGACTCAAACACACACACACGCACACACCAATATGAAAAAACAAATAAAAACCCTGGATAGAAACTCTACACTCAGTGGCGCCCCCAGTGGTTTTCTTGTTTTCGCTGCAGGTGAAAGAGCAGCAGGTTTATCGAAACATTTTCCAAACTAATCGATAAAAAAACTCAAAATCACGCCTTTTGAATCAGCTCATCTTCACTATTTTTTTTTATTTTGTCCTCTTTTCTTGTTTGTCCTTTTGATGCCTATTTTACACATTATTCAGCTAACTCACCTATTATTATTCCTTTCAAACCCTTTAGGATTGTGTGAAGCGCTCAAGCTGCCATTTAATAAAATGTATTATTACTTTTTGATTTATTATTTGCAGCCTTTTATGCTTTATTGTTTGTATTTCATGCTTTTTATTGTTTTGATTCTGAACTGCATGCTTTTGGTTTAATCTGTTTTTATGCACAGCATTTTGATCCGTATTAAATGTATTAAAAGTCTATTGAATTTTTTTTTATATTTCCCCTCAATAAAGGTTAATCTAAATCTAAAATACATAACACGCAGTGTCCAGGCCATTTTTAATTTTAATATGGAGCTCAACAGAGAAATGGAACAGGCCAAATTCTTTCCCAAACTGTGATGGGAGGGTGATAATTTATTATTTTTTTTATTTTAAACGGAGGCACACTGTGTTTAATTCACACACTGTGAGAGTCCAGCCTGCACATAAAAATCCCACTGACTCCCATTAAGCTCTAATAAAGCGAGCTGGCCTCAAATCTGTCGAGAAGAAAGACAAATTTTAATTTAAAAAAAAAAAGTTTGAAAGGAAAACATTGTTCAGAATTAGTAACTGTAATCTAAATGTGACATCTGAGCAGATTATTTCACAGTTTTCAGCGACTTTTTGTTCGTTTGGCAACTTAGTCCAAATAAAGCAAAAGTCTGAATACTTACTTGAATACTTTTTTTTAAATTTCATGCATTAATATTAATTACTTTATGTTTGTTTTCTCTCTGACTGGACGGAGCGCTCTGAATAAAAATCAGACTGATAATCCTGAACAAATACAAAACACAACAAAACACACATGGACACACACATCTAGGCTTCTCCTCTAAGTGCATTTAAAGGATAACTTTCTTGTATGTCCCACTACTCCTGGTTCACACACACACACACACAGCTGAGCGGCACACACACCTTTTCCTTCTTGGACACGGACTGGAAAGACGAGGGAACAGAAAGGAAAAAAAGATGAAATGGCAAAAATGTTAGTAAACAATAAGAGACAAACAAAAACCCCAGGTATCAGGTGTAAACAACCATATCAGTCTCCCTGGGGAACACTTTTGGAAAATGTGATAATAAAGTTCCTTTTGACAGCTCACCTTTTCCTTGTCGAGCTTTAGGACGATACAAGTAAAGAAAGGACAAAAACAAAGATGAATAGAGTGGAAAAGCAAATAGTGAATTTAACAAAACAGATGGTGAGAGGAGGAGAAACATGAATGATTGCATGACACGGGATAAAAACATCCACTTCACACACACACACAAACTCAGACACACGCAAAACATACAGTGACACACGGCAACACACGTGGGAATAACCGAGTGAGCGCACGGTTCAGCCAAACGTGTGTCTGGACACGAGTCAGCGGCGAGTTCACGGGCAGCTGGAGAGGAGAAGTTAAAGGAATAATCCAACGTTTTGGAGAAGTACCCTTTTATCGACTTCTCCAGACTGAGACGAGATGCTCGATACCATTTTCACCTCTGTGCGTCCACTGGTTCAGTTCCTACAGGTAGCACTTCATGTTAGCTTAGCATAATGACTTGAAGTCTATGGGAGTCGTTAGCCTAGCTCGGTCAAAGTGAGAAAATAAACCTCACACCAATTCCAGAGGTGTCTTATGACATGTATTTCAAACAGACATGAGCCACTGTGTAAATTAAACAGCTTTGGAGGTGCTGTAAGGTTTATTTAATCACTTTGACAGAGCTAGGCTAACGACTCCCACAGACTTCAAGTCATTATGCTAAGCTAACACAAAATGCTACCAATAGGAGCCAAGCCAGTGGATGTTCAGAGGTGAAAATGGTATTGAACTTCTTGTCTCGGTGTGGGGAAGTCGGAAACGGGGGTATTTTGCCCAAAAGGTTGGGAGTATTTCTTTATGTTATGGAAATGTTGGAGGGACCAACGCTGTGCAAAGCAACCAAACCTTCTCCTGCTCCTCGTCACTGTCATCGTACGCCGAGGATTCATCCTACAGGAAGTCAAGAGGCACACAACTGCTTTCAGCACTTAAACACAACCTATCAGCTGTTGTTTTTTACTCCCAAAACAACTCATATAAAACAGATGAATCTCTCATTTCGCAGAACCATGTAATTTCTTGGAGATTAATAACTTAACTTAATAAGAAACACAAAATATCTCCCCAGAGATGAAACGAGAAATCTTCTGCCAACATCTGTGTGTCTAACAGGAACCTCTCTTTTCAGCGCTGCGCTCTTCGTCTCTTAATTTTCACGCTCCTGACAGCGCTGAGGGTTCTGCATTCCTTTAGTGCTTAAAGTTAAAAATATCTCAACTTTTTGCACAAGCGCTCCGTGCCAGAACCAGACTTTCAAGAGTCTCGGCGTAACATCAGGAGCTGATCGGCAACCAGCGCTTCCCCGAGGCGGCTCTTTAGTACTGCTGGCTAAAAAAAGACAGATGTCTGGTGGAGACAGGGACTCATATATTAATATATCAGAGCCATGACATTAATGTGCATTGTCATCAGATCCGGGACTTTTTCCGCTGAAAAGGAGCGACACAGTGACAGCACTCAGGGTGATTTCCAATTTTGCACATTTGACTGGTTCAGCAAACTATTAGTGCTCAATTAATTATCAACACAACATCTCCATCTTCATCTGTGATGTTGTTGGGCAAAAACTGATTACTATTCTACCAGTACTCTAAAAAACACAACAAATAAGGTGGTTAAAGCTGCACCAGGCAAGATTTTTTTTTTTTTTAATGTGAAACTCAATGTAATCATATCTACCTAAATCACAAAATGGACCAAATTGGTGGGAAAACTGCTCTGCTGACTGAAAGTGACAAATCAAAACTGAAAAGCAAAACAAAAAACGCTCACCCAGCTGCATAAGAGGGCTTAACTCGCCAAAATTAAAACCTTCGCCTCTCTGGTCTTTGGTATAAAACATCACACATCGACTAGGTTTGTAAAAGTGAGCGTGATGTGTGGCGTCAAATTATAGGATTCGTGGGAAGTGCAGTTCACACAGTTTTCCATCTGTCACCTCTTGCTGCTAATTCAATGCAAAGTTGCCCAGTGCAGCGTTACATGTAATGACACAGCATACAGGATCTGCTCAGGAGTTTCAGTAATTTTCATAATAAAAATGCAACAGAGGACAAAGACACACACATATACAAATACAGCACACACACACACACACACACACACACACAACATCCTGGCTGCACAAGAGGATGATATCACCCATTTTCAATGGAGCTGAGCAACCAACCTGTTTCTCTTTCTCCTTGTTGTCAACCTGAAGATGACAGGACAGGACAGGACAGGACAGGACAGGTCAGGACAGGTCAGGCCAGGACAGGACAAGAGTCTGTGTTTTGTTTACTCATTAGCATTCACACCGTCTGAACTGACCAATGATTTGTGGCGAAATCCAGCAAGGGAGTACAAGGGATTTTACATTCAACCAAAAAAAGGAAATGGGTTGAAAAAAAAAAAATGTAACTGCAAATAAAGCCTTTGCCAGGGATTTTTTTTACAAATCTCTGTAAGTACGCTGGAGTGCTTCCAGGAGCTAACATTTCATCTTGCTGCCTGGTTTGTTCACGTTGATTTTCAGGCCAGAAAAGCAGCAGCGTGTAGGCTGGTTCTCACGACGGCAGAAAACCCCCCTGTGCAATCTAACTAGAATGTTAAACAAGCTGACAGATACACTCTGGTATATTCCCGTGATATGACCCATTTGTAAACTTCCCTGATATTCCCTGACTTCCCCAGAGAACTTAACTCATTCCCTTTCTGCTATAAGCTTCTCAAAACGGCAACAAAACGCCACAAGAAATGGGAATTGTGCTGTGCTGCTCTGCCTCATTAAAATAAGTGGCAGGTGGCCTAGTGGTTAGAAACATCGGCCCCACAGTCAGAAAGTCAGAGGTTTGATAAACTGTGACAGCCAGAGCATGTTCACCAACATCCATGTGTCTGAATGAAGTGGGGCAAGGCAGCGAGACACTGAACTCCACCTGCTCAGCCACTGTGAGCAGCAAGACAGGTATCCAATTTAAAAAACAGCCTGCATGAGCACCAAGGTCTCGGTGGGCGACTTATTTCTGGAGCCGACTTAGTGCCTGCCTGGTCACCAAACTCACCCAGCTCTCGCTCAAACCAAAATAATGACACCCCTAGGCCTCGACAGACACACTTTACATTCCACCCTCCAAAAGCGCAAGTGAAACACACGGTAAATACAACCCCAAAACAGTCTGAAACTAGGGGGGCATCGAGGACGTCTAAAGGAGGGTAAAAGGCTTTTCAGGGATCGATCTCACAAAAACAAAAAGGATAAACAACGCTATCAAGCAAGTAAGGAAGCACTACAAGGTTCTCTTGAGATCCAAGGAGGCATGCACTAAAAACAAAAAGTTTAGGCCTTTCATTGCGTTTGGCCACCCAACCAGAAAGGACAGGCCGCCTTGTGTGTTTTCATCGAGCCGAAGCCAAAAAAAAGATTCCGAGCCACACTTTTTCTGTGAAAAAGTGAAAAGCTTGGAATACATGGGCTTAATGATGAAATGTTTTGACACATGTTTTCAGCAGGGCATAAAAAATTCAAGTGGTATTGCATGCATATCTAAAAAGTCTGCACAAAAAACAAACAACAACTAAATTTAGGCAGGGGTTCCTCAAGGATCATTATACGGCTTCCCTATAATTGCAATCTAAAGAACCCCTAAACACCCTTTTATTTTTTTTTCCAACTACTGAAACTTGCTCACAGCAAATTTAAACACATTCACTGTCTCGTACAATTGAGATGGACACATAAATGAATCTGGAGCTGATTTCACAG
Source organism: Myripristis jacobus (assembly GCA_900302555.1). Classification (NCBI taxonomy): domain Eukaryota; kingdom Metazoa; phylum Chordata; class Actinopteri; order Holocentriformes; family Holocentridae; genus Myripristis; species Myripristis jacobus. The sequence continues at coordinate 8,575 of OMLB01054562.1, forward strand.
TGGAAAAAAAGTTCTGTGTGACGTGGCACTTTGCAGTTTTTGCACAACAATTAACACCTACGTGCACACCACATGTTTCCGGGGTGTTTTTAATAAGATTGCTCATACATAAACACACAAACACACATTTTTTGTAAATAAACCTTCCCATGAAAAGGCCAAACAATAAAGGATTGATGCACTCAGCTGGCCCATAAACAGTAGCCCTACTTCTCACAGCTGTTAACAGTAATGCCGCCTGTTATCCAACAAAGCCAAGGATCCAGCACCCTTTCATTATCTGATGCTCTTTTCTTTCCCCTTTTGCTCTTCATCTGAATTTCCCTCCCTCATCTCCGACATGTAGCAGGCGCCCTCCCGCCAAGCAATACAGGAAGCCATTTTGAGTGCTCCCACCGGGGCGGCTAAACACAACATTTTGATGCACTCTCAAATTCAATTATCCGGCAGCCCACTGTTAGTCTTTTAAGTGTTTCACGAGAGGAGGGAGGCTGCGTTCGAGCCCCTGTGAATCATTTAAGAGCTTTGCTAGCATGTGTCGCTGCTGGTTTAATAAGTGAGTTGTTGTCGGGGTCAAGGCGGGATATGCAAACTGCGGCAGGGATGCAGGAGCTCTAAGGGGTAAAGGACATTTTAATTAATAACAGGCGACTCGATATTCAAAGGCACGAGGTAAAATGTCTGACATCATGTTTCTCCTGTGATCTTGGACAGGCTTCTCACAGGGCTGGAGATAAAGAGGCCACGGTGGTGTCAGCAGGGGATAAATCATGCAGTTTCTCCATTGACAGGTAATGACAGACTGAGGAGGATGACACAGTGACAGCACCCCGGGGTGTTTTTCAGTCTGCATTTTGGTGGAGCATCGGTGTTTATCCTCAGCTCCAGGTTTTGTCTCTGTTGCTGTTTGATCATTATTTATAGCCCTTAATCACTGCATCCAGCCTCAGAGGGCTTTACAGGCAATTTACCGAAAACAAAGTGACACCCCTGACCTGAACCTTAATGGTGGCTGAGAAAAAAATCAACCACACCGTCGAAAAAAAAAAAATCCTCAAAAGCTAAAAGGGGTAAAAAGGAAGAAATCTTGAGGCCGCCTTCAGGCCAGTAAGGAGTGCAAAGGATGATGATTATCAGCTCAAATCAAATCCAGCCAATTAGAGGCATACTAATCAAAACTGACAGTTGTTGAATGAACTGAGGAACCTTTGAATCAAATGGAAAAAACATGAAATAAGAGAGGAGGGAAATATTCCACGTTTTTTATGAGGTTACATGTGAATGTTTTTCATGTTTTTCATGCAGCTGAGCTGGTTTTGCAATAAAAGTTTAATTTACAACATGCAGCTAACTGCATGTAAGTTGCACTGCGCTGTGTACTGCTGCTCACTTCAATCAGCCCTCAACCATTTGGCCTCTTTAAATGAAATGAAATCAAAAATGGCCTTGCAGTCGGAAGAAAACCTGAGCAGTGGTCTCTCAGCAACTACTGATGTGCCCTTGAGCAAGTTATCTAGCCTCCAGCTGCACAAATGGAGTGTCCAGCAGCACAGACTGTGGTTGTACCGTGCAGCTACAAGGTATAAATGCACATTTGTGTGTGAGCCTGAAATGGGGTGATGCTAAAAAATATAATATAAATATATAAATGTTCAGGTGAATGTTAAAAAATATTCATACAAATATTTAGATCAATATATAATGAAAATGTCCAAGACCCCAGGAGAAATGCATGAGGATGGATTTTGCTTTGGCTGGATTTGCACTAAGATCGTTTAACCCTCAACTCTCCCAGCTCGCTGGTATTTTCATTTCCC
>OMLB01054582.1:7423-19155 GCA_900302555.1 Myripristis jacobus
CATTTCACATAGACTCTCTTTGCAGACAGGCAGAGTAAGACTAGATGCGATGATAGAATTCCCTTAGATCCTGTACAATAGCCAACAAGTACACATACACACACACACACACACACACACACACACACAAAGTGGGTATTCAGGGTGAGTTGGGCCATAGCTTCTTGTCCCACCTTATGTCCAATCAACTTCCCAAGACTGGTTATAATTATAATGACAATAGTGACTACAACAATTACACCTTTCTTTACACCATTACACCATCTTTCCATTATCATTTGAAAGACTTTTTTATTTGTCAGCTATCAAATGCAATTTCTCACATCACAGATGCAAATAATGGAGCTTTGAAACCTGACCGAAAGTTTTGTCTGTTACATTATGTGTTGTGATTGTATTATAATTACTTTACTTTAGCTGATCTTATTTTATGAAAAATAAACAAACAAACAAAATGAACAAATAAATAAATAAACAGGTCAGAGTGGAAAGTACATTAATTAATACCTTGAACAGGCTTATAAATAGCTTATTCAAGATTCATAACTCGATTCATAACATTGTATTGTATTATGACATTTCCATGTGTCACAGTGAAGTATTTCTCATGTGTTTATGTTGAATTATGAAGAAACAGCCCAAGAGGCAAAACTATTAGTCTCATAAACTGCTCATGCCAGATTCATAGTCCATTATAGTGTATGATATCTTCTGATGCAGTTATAATGTAATTATAATGTATTTGTATGATGACAAATGCTGTGTTACACCAATGAACTCAAGTGTCATCAAATTACCTCATTATCTCAAAATATGTGTATGCTTGCAAGCAAGATAAAGCAAGCAATAAATAAAAGCAACAAATAAATAATGACTTGGTTCAGTGTCACTGCACTGCAACGGAAATACTTGTCCACTCCCTAGAAATGTAAAGTGCTCCATCATCGCCATATCCACGCTGCCATTGTGGAAGTATGGCCATTATTGGGGAATTAGATTATTGCCAAATGCATGTCTTTGTTTTCATCTTTGGACAGCATGAAATACGGCCACATTACGGTAAAGAACAACTTGCCCAATACTAATCAGTTCTTGAAAGATGGTTTTCATTTTTCTAAGTGATTTTTTTTTTTTTGGATATAGCTCCAGTCTACATTCAGTCTATTCATTTTCCTGAACCCAGCAGAAGGAAATGCACTTAATTTTTATTTTGTCACATTTCAAAATTGATTAACACATTGCTGCAGTCAGCAGATACAGCAAAATATGTGCAAGTAAACATAGTTGTCATCATAGCAGGATAATAAAAAATACACTGTGTTTCAATTTGCTCCATCGACAATCTCAAAATGTATTAAAGAGCATCATGGCAGCTGTGGATCTGTGTCTTATATCCACCTCTCCATTTCATTCAATGTCACTAAAGCTGAGTATTCAAGTATTTTATATTCTACAGCTGATCTGCTCCAGTTACAGAACTGGTACATTGGAAGGTGATCTGAATCATATCCATTTTTGTCATGAAGGCAAATCATTCTCCCAAAACTGAACTTTGGTAGTGTTGGGTTGTCTAGTTCCCTGGTGTGATGTGAGTCCACATGGTGGTGAAACCTCCTCATGAGCTGCTCTGTGCTCCCATGGGCTGCTAATCCACAATACTGGATTTCTATCTCCCTGTTCATCAAAGAAGCTGGATGACTGCATTCTGATATTTTTCACAAGCATTTAAACAAGAAATATGACATCAATTACGCATCACTGATCTGACCTTTTTTCTGCTGATTATCAGGCATTTTTTGTTAATTGTCTGATATTTGTTTTGCTAATTGTCTGGTAACTTTCGTGCATTTTATTTGTCCTTTCAACTTTTTTTTCTTCTTCTTTGTAGCTAATGTTTTTCCAGTGTTCCAGCACTTTTTTTTACTAATTTGCTCATCACATTTTTTCCCATGTTTTTGAAGGCAATCATGTGAATTTGCTCAGGTTTCAAAGGGTTAAAGGGAACACATGCCACATCAACAACATGAAGGACCTATTTTCTTAAAAATTAAGTAAAAAGCCAAAGCCAAAGCAAAAAGCCATTACTCCGCATAATTACATGAGATGTGTAAAATGAAAATAAATGTACATTTAGTAAAAATACTAAAAGTAAAATACTAACATGCTTACTGAAAGTAAAAGCAGTCATGTTGATGAAATCAGTTTGCAAACTGCACATTCATCTTAGCAAAAACAATATTCTCCATTCCACCTGAATAAAAGAAACATGCCGGGTGATCACATTGATAGAGCAGATAGAGCAAAAGCATAAAATCCAGGTGCTAAAGTATCAACATGTCTTGAAGATCTGATCACTCATACCACCTCTGAAGCTGAGCAGTGACGCATTTGGCCTCTGACAAAACTATGAATGCAGCGTGTCTCCACTCCACACATTACGACAGTGACACCCAAGATAAACACAGAAATCGAGCAAGGAGACGAAGAGGTAACAGGCATCTTGGATGGCTAAATGCCAAAATGAATAACCAGGATACGGAAAAGGCAAGATGAGACGCTTACTGACGTGCATGCCAATCTGTGTTTTTGGCAAGAGGAAAAAGAAATCTCATTTACTGGAGGCGCATTTTAACGTCAGGTGTACATGTAATCCAGCCAAATCCTATAGACACAATCCCAATACAAGACACACATTCTGCCAGATGGAAAGGAGGCCTCTCAGTCTCTTCCTCAGCTTTCCACACACACGCACACACACACACACACACACACACACACAGTGCCAATGGTAACAGCAGGGGGACCCAGTGTGCCTCACACTGAACCAGTGAGAGCTGGTGAGGGTGTGAATAAACCCTGGGGAGCTCAATTCATAAACTCCCTGTCTGCCTGCTTGGGAAAACACACATTTCTAAACTGTCATTCTGTTGCTCTCATTCCATCTCCAATTCACTCTTTCACAATTACAAATACAACTGCTAACATTCTTCTTTCCCATACATAGATGGCAGCACATACACACTCAAGTCTTCTCTAAAATGTGTATTTGAGTGTAATAATGCAATAATAATGAATATTACTCACATTACATGCCCGTATATTGTGGTTTTGTGCATATGCCTCTGCCATCCTGGGTTTTTCATCAGGTGTAATAGCTAGTAATGCACATATGCAAACCTTCTGGTTGGCTAACAGTGGCTATCTCAAGATTAAATACTCTACCCTAGTATTCACATTTTAAGTAGTTATTGAGGAATTCAATTAAAGTGATTATCATAATTTGATCTATTACAATATGTTCCAAAATGGCTTTATATTCAGAAGTCTGTATTTCTGGAAAAAGCAGGACAAAAATCTATTGTTCACATTTAAAACAACATTGATATTGTGGTTATGAACTTTAGTCTAGCTATGGTCACATTTGGGATATGCTGTTTAAACGGGACTCCCACAGCCTGTTTATTTAAATGCCTGTTTACATGCATATATCCTGAGGTTTTCTTGTGTGTTAATTGATTTTCAAAAGGAGCTTTTACTTACCCTGCTTAAACAGACTGAGTAAGAATGAAAGCGTTTTATTATTGTGGTGTCTTATTCTGCAGTTTTACATCTTTCAGTTCATCAGCGTTGCTCTACAAGAGAGTTTGATTCCCATTTCAACCTTTTGTATAAAAGCAACAATGCCCAATGTGTCCAGTCCTGATGCCAAAGGGTGTTTACAACGTCTGTATCAGACGCAAAAGGGGCATGACAAAGCTGTGGCATTTGACTGTAACCTGACTTACTCAGCTCTGCTTGGGTTTTCCACATCTTTGGATTTCTCATGATGTAAATTGAGCTTACAATAAATGGGATAAGGTGGTTACATGCACCCGAACATGTAAATATGCTCACTGATGTTTCAGAATGAATGATTTATTGATGTAAATTGACACTTTACACCCCTACTGACTTCTTACCACAGCAATCAAGTGCAAACAACATTTTATTCTGTACCAGCCAAATGACCATGGCAGAAAGAGCGATGTCTGTTTAACTCCAAATTCTGTCATTTTAGGTGAAAAAATGGTACTAGGAATGCCTGATTTGTGTATTGGCATCAAAGACAAGCATACTTTCCAGGGACAGTGTAGTACAGTAAAGGTTTGTCAAACGTGCGCATGCAGACGACCCTCCAAATGCAAACAAAAAAGTCCACTTTATACATTTTACTGTTATACATTTTATTTAGTGAGACACCTGAGACAGAGGCTGAGCTGATTTTAGGTCAAGGGGAATAAGATTCATCAGCGGAGGACCTCGCTGACTCACTGCTGACTGACAAATAGGGGATAATCCTCCCCCACCGCTATATGATACCATGGCTGGACACACATACACATCCACAGAGGAAACCCCCACTGGCCTACCCCTATTAACCTGTCTGTTTCCGTGACGTCTGTACCACTGAAATCCCATCAACCATCTCGCTAGCCTCCACACACAGCAGACAAGCAAAGAATATGTGAAAGAAGGTGATTGTGTGTGTATGAGTGAGAGCACATGAAACAAGTCTCTCCTCAAAATAGACACATAACAGATGGATCCGCTGATGGGTTTTGAAACTAGGCTAAAAATATGACATGGGCTTAATTCCTGTTGTTCTGTGTGACAAAAACAGCATTGGCTTCATAATGGTGCGTCTGTATCTCTTATTTAAAATAAACTCTTCACTCACAATACAAAGAAATTAGTTTTCTCCACTTAAGCCCTAATGCAATCCATCCATCCACATAGCTTCTATGTGATTTGGCAAGGTTTCTAGTCTGTCACAATCTTCCCTGTCTACTTGCATCACAACACAATGAAGCTGGATGGGTGTTTTTTTGGAGCTCAAATCATCAACATTTTTCATGTGAAAAATTTTCCATGTGAAAAAGTTTTCATGTGACAGTCAACAGCAACAGCTCTTTGCTTCACAATACGAGTAACCGGCATAATCCACAGTTCTTGGGAGCGAAATGTGTATTTCCTGTATGTGTGTACGTCATAGATATCATAGATATATTTGACCTCGTGTCTGGAGGATGTTAACTGTGCACAGCACGCTCATGTTTACCTGTCCAGCTGCTCTGTGATGCTTTGTAGCAAAGAAAAGCAAAGGGACGAGAGAGACAAAACATCTAATATTGACGAGTCAAACTTCCGCTGCTGCTCTTCTGGATTTCAATTTGATGTTAATTCAAAGTAAAGTTATTTTAATGTGAGCTTTGTTTGGTGAAACCTTTTCTGGAACAAAAAGAGATCATTGTTCTCTTAAACCTGGATGATACAGGACAGTGTCGCTTGGTATGTGTGTATGTGTGTGTCTAATGTCAGATTTAGATGATAGAGCATGTTGACTCTAGGACAGGAAATGGCAGAGGGTTTCTAATAGTTCATTTCCCGTCTCTGGTGATTTATCCTCCTGTTGTGGCCATGGATTTACAGTTTCACCCTTCACATTCACAGTATTCCTTCTGTTTCTTTGCCAATATTATTTCCAAAACTTCAAAATCTGAGTACATCCACATATGTACAGCTAAAACCACTAAACTTTAAAATGTTTGAGTGCTTTAGGAGATGTGTAAATTCAACTCTGTTCAACTGCTCTTTATATGTTAGATATTTAATTTTTGTTCTCAGTAAGCAGTGATTGGCAACTGTTGGCAACTAAACTTAAGACATATGATGGTAAATGCACTTCATGGATTTAACTCAGTTACTTTTGAATACATTAATGATCCAGTTCAATTTTTTAAAATAGGATGGGAAAAAAAAACATTTCTGAAGTCAGTGTCCATTGTGTATTAGCTGCTCTTATATATATTATACTCTAATTACACTTGCATTTTCTATCAAATTTTGGATTTCAGCTTCTTGACGCTATTTTATAATTGGGTGTTTTTGTTTTTTTTTCTTTTTTATTCTGACACTTAAGTATTCATGATAAATGAACTGACGTTATTGAGGGTGTTTCCCAGTTCCGTTTCAATTTCACATCACTAGTATGTCAAACAAACTTACACAATAGACCTTTAAACTGCCAACTATTGCAGCTGATGAATCTCAAAATGAGAAAACATCCCCTCTGCAGCTTTCAGATCCGATTTTGTATGTGTGTTTGTGTGTGTGCGTGTGCGTGTATGTGTGTGTGTGTGTGTGTGTGTGTGTGTTAGTGGGGGTCAGGCAACATGAGACATGCAAGGTCTTCAAAGCTCCTGAAATCCAAACAGTACGTATTAAAAATATTTTGAGATGCGCTTATGTTAATGTGTATGTGTGTCAATGGGATGCTGGCTAGACTAAAATGTGTGTGTGCAGGATGTAAAGGAGACCTGTGTGCCTCTGTGTGTGTGCGTGCGTGTGTGTGTGTGGGATGTAGTGCAGACTAGGACCAGACTAACTCCCAGATGGATTATTTATTTGAGGAATCGCACCCCCAAATCCGTGTCAGTAAAGATGAAACACTATTGGCTCCTTCCGTTCCAAGATCAAACACTATTGGTCGGCTGTAGCATAAACAGGAAGAGACCAATTGAGAAGTGACTCACAGGCTGAAACAACCAGCAAAGCAGAAAAAGGTGGGAATTAGAGAACAGGTTAAATTAGGTTTGCTGCTTTTGGCCTTTAATTAAAGATTTGACAATCCATGTCATCAATACTCTTTGATTACACACTGCAGTTATTATGAAATTGATAAATATTACATCAGTTGACTATAGGCTCTAATCTGAATGAATTCTGTTAAGATAATTTGATCAGACTCCATATGAGTATGTATGAATATGCTGATGTTATTAATAAACAATTCAGTGGAAAATGTTCCCTGCTGGCCTGAGTGCTGTTTCATAGGCTTTTCCACCCTGACAAGAACACAGGCTACAGTTTCAAATCATTGAATTCTTATAGTTTTTTGTGCATGAAAGAGGTTACATTAGAAATTACTGAATATTGTTCTAATGTAACAGCTATTTGTAGCTTCAATGAAAAGAAAAATGAACCAGGGCGAGAAAAAAAGAAAGACAAGTCTGAATCAGTTCTGAAAACAAAAGAATGCTCTGACTCATTCTGTTTCAACTTGCCCCTCATACAAAGGATCATACCAGTGATTCTGCATGTGTTGCATAATATCTACCTCACGTTTCTGCTTATCTTTTCCCAAAGAAAACAGGCGTATATTAGTCCAAATTTCATTTTTCCTCCCTTTTATCCAGCCATTGGTTTCAATTCATTCCACAATGATATGAAAATGATCTTTTAGCGACTTCAAACTTTCTTCACACCAGTATTCCATCACCGTAATGAAGTCATCCACATTAGTTTTCCTAAAAGCAGCAGCACTTAAAGTATGCGGCATCAAAACAAAAGACAGTTTAACTTCATATCTAACTAAGTTAAAGGTTAGATTGATTTATTATCTTTAGCTTAAGTTAAAGTTATGCCCTTAGTAGGGTTAGGGTTAAGGTAGTTCCTTGGTATTTTCATGTTGTTGACTCTGTTGAGGGTATATCCTTTTTCTCACCATAATTGTCTACTCTGACCTTACCATTACATTGCCTAAAATCACATATGTGGAAAACAGTTTAAAAAAGTTTTTTTCATCTGAGCCCTTGTGTCCATGCCACTTTTCAACACGCCCTTACAAAACAGGAACACTCAAATCCTCCCCCAACTCCCTGTACATTTTTTCCCCTTTCACTCACACTCTCTAAATCAGAGTTTACAAATGATGCATGTTGTCCCAGACAGTCATTAGACCAATTTGCTGTTGGCTTCAGTCACGCACACTTCACAGGCAGCAGTCTGGGTGGCACTGTGGGATTTGAGTGTGTGGGTGATGTGCTTTCCAAGCACACATGCTGAAATGAGGGATAAGACACTCCCATATCCCACCGCTCAACATGGGCAGTTTCTCTAAATGTCCGACAAGCAAAAGGCACAAGTCCTTTTCAGTTGTAGCTGCACTGAGCAAATTTGCACATTGGCAACTTCAAAACCCAGAAATCCTATAAGGTAATGTCTGTAAACTGCACACAGCACGCTCACATTTACCAACCTGGCGGGTCTGTGATGTTGCACACTAAAAGAGACCAATATGATAACAGAAGCACAAGATCTAATGTTGGTTAGATCTTGTGCTTCTCCCTCCAGCTTTCTCTGGACGGAGCTGCTCATTGCTGTTGAGGACTCACTTTGGCTGTCAGTCTTAAAGGACCATAGCAATGAATGCTTGACTACATACCCACATTTTACAATACATCAAAACTTTTGGAAAATAATGCAGGGGTAAAAAAGATTTTACAACATCTAATCACAATCGCTTTCAAATTTGAATTGTTAGTTGAAACAGCCACTTTATAATGCTCTGCTTCTGCAGCTACCAAAGTCATCTCCATTCAAAAACCACAGAACTGATAATTGCCTGTGTCAAGCCAATGCTTCCCCGGGGACTGCTTTTTCTGGTGAAGGGAGTGTTTCACCCCGCCCAATTTCAAGTCATCAAAACTAGTGTTAATTCTGTTGAATAAAACTGTGACTAAAAATATTCATCAACAACACTTTTTCCAGGAATACAAGAGTGAAACTAAACAAAAATGAACCTCAGCTGACAAAAAATATGACAAGATATCATGCCAGAAATAGAGAAATGAAAGCACAGCTCCTGACCTCAGTTTCAAAGGGAACAGATACATGGTGAACATTAATTTGATTCGTGCTGGACCAAAATATTTGACTATTCGGTTCCCAACCTTTTTGGTGTCACAGACCCCCAAATTGATAAACATCAGGCAGTGGACAATAATCCCCTACCCTTAGGCATCCCCATCTGACTAGATTTAGTTATTACATAATTGTGTAATACTGTACGTTAACTATGAAGAGTGTAAAACCTATGAACAGAATAGTCATTCTTATATGTTCACTCACTGGGCTAACTTAAAATATTCCCCTTTTTTTTGTCGACCCCCTGCAACCCGCTCAAGGACCCCTGGGGATCCCTGGACCGCAGGTTGAGGACCACTAGTCTAGGTAACCTGCCCAGGTTGAGGACACAGAGCCCAGAGCAAACTCTAGTTACTTACAGAGCATGACTGTCAGGAAATTACATGACCTGCATTAACCAATAAAGACAGATATAAATAGGACTGATTGTTTTGATGTGAAGAGAATGGTACATTTCAACACAATAACAAGATCCAGTCCTTATTGAGTTATGACTACAGTGCTTTTTGTGGTCTAACGGGACAACAAAAAGAAAGAAATGAATAGAAAACACCAGATGGGAAGAGGAGAGTATTACAGTGGAAAGTTGGAGAAAGAGAATAAAATGAACATGCAATGCTATTCATTCTGCATCTTTGCAATACTAAACAATAGTTTGTAATGTATGTTTAATTGTTTTTCATGAATTGCCAAGCCTATATCCAAGAGAATTTTCAGTCTGTATGATACAGATCATAAAGTTTTCTGAATGAGAATTCCAAACAATTCAAAATATTCAGTGTTTCCACTAAAATGTTGTTCTTGTGGGAGGGGAAAAAAAAACATACAAAACAGCATGGAAACTAAAACTGGAAATTGGAAACTAAAACTCTACTGAAAACAATAAAATTGTTTTAGGTGGTTTAGTAACTCCTGATGGAAGGGTGAAGGTTTTACAGATTTGCCACCCACCTCTGATGCTATTGGAAGCGTATCCTGTGTTCTCCAGTTCAATATTCTATCAACACACATGAACCCTAACCCACCCGAATACAGAACTGGGGAACATCTTTTCCAGGTTTTCATTAGGTGCTACATAGAGCTAGAGAAATAGGACCTTGGGAACACGGGACCCTGGGAACACAGGACCATGGGAACATAGGACTCTGTGAACATAGGATCTTTTGTCATGTTCCCATTATGTGCTATATGGAGCTGGGGAACATAGGAATGATTCCACGCTATTAGGTGAAAAAAAGAAAAAATAAACATGCTGTAGTACTTTATGACAATGGGGTATTAGAAACTGAAAAAGTACCCTTATGTAAAAAAAAAAGTGATGCAAGCCATTTTGTTATTTGTTTTTCTGCAATTGTCTTTTGATGTAAAATCCCTATTACATTGTGGTTACAAAAAGACGAAGTTGACACTCATGTTTGACCATACATGTGACACAGGAGATGTAAGAGGTGACCCACATCCAGATTTCTGGATCCTGTGACTGACACACATTTTACTGACAGTCACACAGCTTCCAGAGAACCAAGCAAATGCAATACTGCTGGGAGGATAATGATAAGAATGCTTAAAAAAAAAAAAAAATCATCATAAATTATTGTCATTTTAATAGTTCCTTCTGTGAACATTTAAATTATAATACAAAAATTCACTTGTCCTAAAACTGTGCATCATATGGCAATATCTGTAAAGTTAATAGCAATATGAATGTTTGCCATTCAGCCCTACCACCTATAATGTGACCCTCCAATAAAGCTGTGTCAGTTAATAGACTGTGTTTTATTGGGAAGTGGTTTTGAGAGGGGCATGACAGTTGGATGATCAAGAAAGCATGATCAGGAATGTACTGTTTCGGTCATCTCAGTCACCAGCTGCCACTGGGGCTGAAAGTTAGTGGAAATCTTCATTAAAAAATTTAGTTCCTTCTATAAACAAGAGACACTTGACCTGGCAAATGTCCTGCCATTTTTCTCCACTGTTATACAGCAAGGTGCTCCAAAATCTAATTAGGTCATGAAGTCTATATTGGGAACCAGTGGTGTATTTATAAAGTTTATATTATGTATTGTTCTTTAGTGACTGTATTGATCAGAATGTGCCTCCAGGCCACCTGACAGCATAATGAGCCTACATAACACATACGATTGAGGTGGAGGGACATTAAAATTAAAAACCCTAAAAAGTAAAATTAAGTACTAACTGAACCCCAAACCTAAATTCGTGTGACGCCTGATCTCTTATGCTGAAAGGCAGCGCGTCTGGTCTTTGGTGGCAAGTGATGTCAACACTCAGAGACAACAGATGATGACATCATCATCCATCAAACACCAGACAGTAGTACAACAGTAATACAGTAGTACAATTCTATTTTACAGTAGTCAAACAGAATTATTTTCTTTTATTATAGGTTACATAATAAAACACATGAAGTTTCAGGCTCTTCAGCATCTGTTCACCAGAGCCGTCATGAGATGAACTAATGGTTAACTAAGGCCAAGAACTAAGGTTAGTTTATCGTCCTCATAAAATCACAATGGTGATCATATTGCGCACACTTCCACCTGACTGCCTCCTTGACCAGAGCTCCTTAACTTTTGTCCTTACCTTTTGAGCAGAATGACGCTGAATTGCTTACCCAGTTGACAAATCAGCAGCAGGCACTATGCTGTTTGACCAATAAAAGAAATGCCTGTTACTGACTTATTTATATAATGACTATCCATGAACCCACAACTGGCTACAATGCAATGGCTACAAACAACTACGTTTCCTAGTGGGCAAATTTGCAACTAATTTTAAACAAAAATGTGTATGCTCTGTGTGCTGCTTTTCTGTTGAAGCACTGTAGATGTTACTATGGTTACATTGCACTGACCAAAATTTCCATCTGATGTAATTATCCCCTGACATGGTACGTGGTGAGAACAGCAGCACAGTGAACTTGAGAGAGAAGAATGTGAAAGTACAGGCCTGGAAAGAACCAGGGTCTT
>OMLB01054583.1:4948-22271 GCA_900302555.1 Myripristis jacobus
CTATGAAAAATAAAAATAAAAAATAAAAAAAAATGCACAAACAGAAACAGAGTTTACTGAAAAAAGTAATACAAAAATGAAATTAAATGTAAATATTTTAATAATGTTAATAGTATTTAATGTGTATGTATGTGCACTGAGAGAACTATACACCTTCACAGATGTAGATGATATGTAGAGTGGTGCAGATGGAGTGAAAATGTGCAAGACAGATGTATGAGGCCTTTGACATTAAATACTATAACTGGCCATGTATAGCTCACCTTGTACAACTCTGTGTGTGTGTACGTGTTTGTGCACGTTTGTTTAAAGAAGTTCAGTGACTTGCGACTTGTCAGTAGTGCTCTTGTCATTTTCTACCGCCAGACTCATCTTCTACATGCTTGCTCATCCATGCACGCTCGTACCCCGCACACACACACACAAACATCACCAAATTAACACCACTTCTCTGGTTACAGACAACTGCTTACCAAAGTTTTCTATAAAAATACGCAACAAACAGCAGAATGAAATACTACTACAAATAGATGCAAAACAAAGTAATTTAAGCTGTGCTAATTTGTGTGTTTAAATTCATGCCCAATTATATGGTATCATCGTATGAATAAAGCACTGGTTTGCAGCCATGGCAACATGTAACTTAATTAGACGTCTTAACACTAATTATTCTTCATGCTTGGTGCCGTGGCTGCTGTAGCAGTCATGTCTCCTTTGTACAGCATTACCATCAAATAGCATGAGTTCTGACAGTGAGTGCACTGCATGCCAGTGCCCACACGCATCACACACAGGGAGCAACTGAAAACTGTAATTGGCAGATACTGCCTTAATTATGAGATGAGTTATGGGCCTACCGTTGCTAGATACAAAATGTGATCCATTTGCATCGTTTTTCAGCCAGCTGCCGTGTTACATTGCATACTGTTTGCTTCCATTTACCATATGAGATATCAGGTCAGTATCCTCTAATCTATTTTATATTTCTAAGTCTTGTAATTTAATCTTTCTGATCTAATCATAACAACATGTGATCGCTACTGCTTTAAAAAAAGTAGAAAAAACAAATCTCGGCATCATCAACACACACACACACACACACACACACACACACACACACACACACACACACACAAACACTTGATGGGCTGAAAGGTCAGTGCTGTCAAACACATGGTGGGCAGGGACTGGTGGTGCCCTGCTGACATGAACAACACATATGGAGCTGCCCTCTGTTCCCTGCTCTCTGCTGCTGCTGTGGCCACTTGTCCATTTACATCTACACCTGCAGGTTTGACAGGGACCGTGTTTATGTGAACGTGTGAGTTTGTGAATGTGCACGTGCTTGCTTACATGTGAATGCTTGTGTGTGGAGAAAAGGGGGGTATGGCTTGTCCGAACAGAGCCTCTTCAATCATGTTAGTGCGACGGGACAGTGAGGGGAGGGGCGAGGAGGAAGGGACAGCGGCAAGGAAAGGGTCAGACGTTAATGAAAGCAGCAATCTCTGCTGTCATATTAGATATAAGGCCTGACTCTCACTGCCCATTGAGTGTGTGTGTGTGTGTGTGTGTGTGTGTGTGTGTGTGTGTGTGTGTGTGTGTGTGGAACCAGTGCTGTCATGTCTGATAGCGAGGCCCAACATTCACTGTCCAGTCTGATGGCCTGTTTGCAGGCAGCTCGGTCTGGTCACTTCACATCAGTGTGAGGGACATGTGTGCATTTGTGCTTGTGTGTGTGGGTCCTGACTGTCTGTGGTTGAGACTGTGTGTGTATGTGTGTGTGTGTGTGTTGTTAAGTGTATGTCTGACCACATGGCAGGCAGCGAAAGGGAGGTCCTGGCTTATTCCTGAAGCAACTGTCACATTACCTATGCAAAATGTCTACACCTATGTAAATCTGTGGGGATGGATGGTTAGAGTAGAAGGCTACACTTAAGCCTCTGGGCCTCTGGTAGGCTTGTGTGTGAAGGATGCAACTTTCAGTAATTTGCCAAATATACAGTATGATGCCATTCATAATGACATATATGCATATGATGATCTGCATTGTATTCATAATCAAGGCAAAGGCAACATTCCCTGTAATTAAAGCTGAGCACCACACAGTCTTTTCTCTTCATTAATTAGGCCAAAATCAAGCCCTCTTAATGCGGGTCCCTGGAAAAGGTCCCTTGATTTCTTAGTTCACTGACCATTAGACTCCTCATCAATCGAATAGCAAATGGGGCTGTTGGAGGACATTTGGGCACATGTCTACTGACACACGAGACAAAGACCTTAATTATCATGAGGACAATATTCTTAATAATTTCTTCCTCTCATATTCTTTTAGGGTTTATATTTTGTTTTAGCTTGCTGACTCTTTCCTTTCCTTTCCTTTCCTTTCCTTTCCTTTCCTTTCCTTTCCTTTCCTTTCCTTTCTTATAGCATCATCCTTTCCTCTCCTTCATATTTGATAATGGAGGCTATTCTCCACCGGTTGTCGTGGTAGCAGGGCTGCAAATGCACTCACTCTTAAGTGAGTCCTTATAAGGTCATGTCAAGGCTCATCCATCCTGCTGGCTACACATAAAGAATCTCTCTATCTCTCTCTCTCTCTTGCTCTCCTGCTCTCTCCCATTCTGTTTTAGCTCCTAAAACTGCTGTCCAAGGGCAGGAGAACTAGACAACACAGGAAGAGAGAGGAAGAGGGTGGGGTTGAGAGGGCCAGAATGGCTATTTAACATATAGGATGTGGCAAACTAGGCCAGGGAGGCAGCCATGCTGAAAGATTCATGGCTAATTCCTCTGACCAACACCCCTTCGCCTCCCTCCCTCCCCTTCACACACATGCTGGGCTGAAGCGGCTATGCTAATTTCCCCCGGCCGTGAATGACAATACGCTCTCTGTCACTCTGTGGTCATCAGCATCGGCGCGATCACTCAACCTCATTTTCCACTCCAGAGGCTTTAGATGTCTGTCATCTGACACAATCACACAGATTGTCCAGTATCTTAACACTGAGCGCAGGTCCTGGTTCCTCACACCTCTTACCTCCTGCACACACGCTGGACGGCTCTGCTGCCAGGATCTCGATGCACGACTTCTTGATTATCTACAATCAGTTAGAGGAAGAGATGATGGGAGTAAGAGTGGTGCAGCAAACCATTAGAGTCACAACATAATTCAATTGTATAATCTGATTTTGTGTGTGCACAGATTAGCCTCTCTGTGTGTGTGTATGCGTGTCATACCGAATCGATGATTCCCCTGAGAGCCTGGAAGCCTCCCCATACAGGAAACACATGCTCCATGGTGTCTGCTATAGTAGCCAGCTAGGGAAAACATAAAATAAACATAGAGAGCTCTTTAGATTTGTACTTCGTCTTTGTTTGTGGCATCTTCCATGTGCTAACCTGAATCCTACCTGAGTCTGATTGAATTCTTTGACCCCCACACAGTAAACAATGGCTCCCATAGACCTGGCCCTCTCTGCCTGTAAGAAAAGAACAAATAAACAAAAACGCAGTGTGCATGATGATATGATCACACAAATGATCATAAAACTCCCAACAAATCAGTTAAGTTGAGAATACATGTGGACACCCTACCTCTCGCTGCGCTGTGTCAAACTGCCACTCATTCAGTTCTCCATCAGTCAAAGCAATGATAACACTGGCTGTCCCTTTAGAAAACACAGGAGTTTCATGTTTACTGAAACCGTGTAGTGAATGTGGTGTAATGAACAGCATAGGCTACCAGACAGTGCTTACCATGGTTCTCTTGATAAATCTGCATGTTAGCCTGCAATTGCAAAAGGGACATTATATTAATCAAGATTCCACACTGAATAAAAATAAAAGTTAGTATGGTTTCAGATTTTACAAGGAGCTTCAGCTTTACCATCTCCAAGCCTAAGTTCATAAATGTGTCTCCTCCAGGGATGACTCTCCTCAGAGCCGTCAGGCCTCCAGTAATGGCCTCTCTGTGGAGTAGAGGAGACAGACCAATGAAAAACACTGGGAGAAGGGTGATGGACAGAGTATTAGCAGGCATCAAGATTAAATGAAAAATATAGACAAAGAGGGGTAGGGAGGTGCAGAGTGGTTGGTGAAGTACTATCCAACGCTACCAACATTATGCTGGCAAAGCCTTTCAACCAAAATCTGGGTGTAGTTTGAATGCAAACTTTTGAAAAAAAAAAAAAATCTGCTTAGAAATTCTATGTCTGGAAAATCATAAATCAGATTATATCGGTGTGCTACCTGTTCTCCGTCAATTTCATGATGGTGTTTCCTCGTGTGGAGAACACTATGAAGGACATCCGCAGCATGGGGCTGGGAACATACAATTGTCTCAGGTCAGTACATAGGAAAGATCACAGTTTGTATAGCTTCTTCACATTGTCCATAGACTTGAATGATCCAATAGTGATCCAGCCTGTACCTGATGAACTTCTCCGCCAGCTGCTCCACAAAGGAGTAAATCTCTATCCAGTGGTTCTTCACACTTCCAGATCTGACAGACAAAAATGACACATCATTATGAGGAAGACGACAGTGATGCTGCAAGGGATGGCAATCAAACTGAATGGAACAGATGGAATCAAACAGAATATTAATAGAACAGTTCACACAAAATACAAAAAGATATAAATTTTCTAATTAGTTCTTGTTGGGGGTGGATAGATACAGTTTGCTGGTGTTCTTTGACAGGAAATATTTCCCAATGAAACTCGGAGGACAGTGGATAATGTTGGCTATCTGTGTCACTGTTTTTTGTTTTTTTTTGGAGAGAACTGTTGCTGTTGAATTTTACATGTGGACAGGGAAGATTGTGTCAGACTGGAAAACTCACCAAATTACTTAAAAATTCTGTGGATGGAGAGGTCACCCTCGGGCTAAATGGGGGTTGTTTTGTTTGTTTGTTTTTGAGTGACTTGTGCCTTTAAGTGCCAAAACAGATGGACCTTCTCCCCAACACATTCATGTAATAACAGCGGACATTCCTCTGGCCACCGAGACACATTCCACTGTCCTGGAGCTGGAGTGTAACCTGTCAGCAGTGCGAGCTGCTGCTTAGCCTGCAACATGCTGTTGCATACATTATAGTGGGCCTGTCTCCTTAATGAAGGCCAGTCCCATGGGGCTGCTAATGGGGGCTAATTGCTGCTGGGCCAGAGGGTTGAGGTTAGACAGGGACAGATGTAGCAGTCTGCCTCTAGCAGGGACCATGTAGCAGGCAGCTGGGCCTATGTGCTAGTCTATGTGTGAGTGTGAGCGTGCATGAATGTGTGAGGGGGAACAGATGGTCCCAGTGAGTACAGCCAGTCTAACAACAGGTTGGGGGTCCACAGACAGAAAAGGCTGTGACATGAACAACAGAAGGGCACAGAAGTAACACTCTGCAGGAGGTAAGTGTGAGTGTGTGTGCGCACGCTTGTGTGTGTTGTTGGAGGATGCAATGACATCAAATAGCAGAGCTACACAGGGCTAAAACGCAGCAAGGGGCAAGTGTGTGTGTGTGTGTGTGAGAGAGAGAGAGAGAGAGAGAGAGAGAGAGGATCATAAACAGAGAGAAAGTCTGGCCTGGCTTAGCCCATAGATACATGGAGGCTTTTTGTAACCACCCATTTAACAAGTCATGATTAGAGTCTTGCTTCCTGCTCCACTTATCCATTTCCCTTAACGACCTGATGGCATGGCATAAGAGCCCTCTTGCACGGTTTACAGAAGGCAGATGAGCCTCTCAGTATTTTCTCATTTATATTCTCAAAAAATCAAAACACCAACCTGCTTTACTCTGATGTTTACCTGCAATTCAAGTTAGTGATGTTTCAAGGCTTTACACCATTTAAAAACTGTTAAATTCTTAAAACACTTAGCTGTCACATTCGATAAGTGTTAATCAGTTTGAGAATGAAAAAAAAAGTCTCCAATGTGGTGGGCTACCTTTAAATTTATTTATGAGGAATTCACTTTTAAGTAGCATTATTAGCCTGGGAAAGTTTCATTGATGCATCATAGCAGTCTTACGCATCAAATAAATCTTAGTATCAAGTTGTAACTATTCAACATTTTTCATCTTAAGAAATCTAAATATATTGGGCTGTCATTCTTTTGCTTAGTTAGTGAATATTTGTATTGAAAAAAAAGTTCTTTCCTCTGCAACCGCAAGTGCAATACTAATGTGCAGATGCAATATAACTGTGTATGTCATGTCTACATGTTGCAGCACTTAACATTGCCATTCACAGTGAATGGATCAAACCAGTTCACCTAAATGACATTGAGTGTGATCCTCCTTTCCAGGCTGTTCTGTTCTTTATGGCTGGGGCATGTGTGCTCACCTCCAAAGTACTTAGATCACCGAAGAAACATCATCGCTACTCAGAGCCCAGCCATAAAACACAACACCTATTATTCTATTTGCGGGCTACCAGATAGAGAGGAAAAATGTAGCCTGGTATTTGGTGTGGGTCAGACATGGAGTGTAGGAATGCAGGGAGCTGACGGTGCTTGCGTTTTTCTACTGTTTCTTCTGTGTCTGCTGAGACGCTTCCAGAAGAGCAAACACTCAATTCTCCTCTCAGCATGCCTCATAGCCTTCTGGCTAATAGATGTCTGCATGTGAGTTGGTCAAAATGCTTAGGAAGTGAGAACTGGATTTAGATTTCCAGGGACACTTCTCATGTCACTGCCCCATATACCTCTATTACACAGTAAAACATATTTTTGGGACATGATTCAGCATGTAATTGCAAAAGACAATTGTTAACAAACTATTTACAGCAACAAAGCCAAAAGAGAGCTCAATTTGTGTCATAACTCAGTACTCTCTCACTGAGGGATTAGTTTCGGTCACAGCGTGGCATTTAAGGTCTGAAAAGCCCAACAAGTCGATGCAGTGTTGGGAGAAAGAGCAGCAGCTTCCTGCAGGCCTGCTGAAGCATGCAGGTCCAGACAGTCAGACAAACAGAAGCGTACCAGAGGCTTGGCCATGCATGTCATGCCACACTCCCCAGGCTGCTCCTAAACTTTTTGAAGCAAAGGGTAAAGAGGGAAGAGTGGCTGACAGATGCTGGCATGGACAACCTAAAGATCATCTAACATGAGTGAACCTGAAATGTCACTCACTGTGTCCATCTCAGCACTCAGAAGTGGCGAGTATAAGAAGTGAATCCTTAGTCTATGGTGTTTACCGAAGTCTCAAAAAAGAGACACAAATGCCACAGTGTCTAGCTGCTAAACCACATGAGAAACAAAATCACTGTACTCACACATTCTTGTGATAATGCAATCTATAATTTTGGTATTATGACTTATGCTTCTTGTACACATATGGTAAAGATATTCAGCAGGATACCTTGCTGTGTTTGTACAGACTATCAACATATCTACTGCTCTCAAAATGTCTCTTTCTGCTCACTTCGCATGTTTTGACATGTCTGGCTGTTATGTGTCCATGTGCATAATCTCACCTTTCTGTTCCAGCCAAGATATGACAAAAATGTCAATTATAATGTGTGGGCAGCTATAAAAAGCCACACTGCCAGTAACTGCAGAGAGATTGCACACAGTGAGGCTGTGGTCACCAGTCAAGGTAACATGCCCCCCTCCCCTCCCCAAAAAAAAGGTGCTGAAAACATCCTGAGGGATGATGTAGCCTAAAAAAAATCAAAGTGACTGTCAGATTTGCTGGAGCAGAAGGGTGGCTGCGTGATTTAATCATCCTTTCTGCTGATGATTTACGTTCAAGCCCTAAGTTGGCAAGCAGCCACCCTGCTGAAGTGCCCTCCAGCAAGGCACTGAACCCTGCCAACTCCAGAGATGCTGTCCTGTATCTGACGCTGACCTCTGACCTCCCTGTGGAGGTGGGCAGGTGTAAAAGATTAAATTTATCACATGAGAAACAATTTACTATGTCTGCATTTTACTATAAGGTCATTCTTAGAGTGACCTGTCTGACCTGCTGATATTCAACCTATGATCAAGAGACTACTGAGGTAAAAGTCTAGGGTCAGAAATATGTCAGGTTAGGTTATGTTGCATTGTCCAGAGCTGCACCCAACAGGCAAGCAACACTCAAGTAGAACTTAGTTTGTCTTTTTTTGTTTTAGAATTAAAATAAACTCTCCGAATCATCTGTTAGCCGCTCTAACTTCCCTGCTGGACACCAATAAGGGAAAAACCATATTCCCACTTATCCCATGCCAGTCCAGGACAGACAGCTCAAGGCGGACAAGCGGGTAGGAAGGGTGTGTGAACACTCCGCTGCAGTGGGGCAGCTGCTGCAGCTGTGTCCGCAGGCGTCATCGGCCTGAAACTCAATCCATCCTGCTTGCCCTGCCCACATCCCGTGGGGAAGGCTCTGTTTGCCTCACGACTTTGAACCGGTCGAAAAGAATAACATGTTCTAATGTCCAAAACAGCTTCCAAATTCCAATGCAATGCCAAATACCTGAAAGAAAGACACTTTTATAACTTCCGGTGCAGAAATTTGGTTTTTAAACGTGTTTTCAACGTGTAGTGATTCCATAAATCAACAACTTCTTTGATAGGATCTTATAAAAGCGATGGAATTGTAAAAGGTTAGCCTTTGGTCTTGAAAATCCCACACATCTACTTTTCACTACCACAACAAGGACGTGAAGAGGGATGCGCTCCGCGTTTCCAAACAACTGGGTGGTTGCATGGCAATGCGCAGCGATGAGAAAGTAACAAAGTCATAAATAATATAGGACACTCACTTGTCCAGGACAAAATAGAGGTCGAAGGCACCCTGACAGGACCTCTCCTCCTCCTCCTGTTGCTCTCCCTGCAGCTCTCCTTTCACCGAGGCATCGAGGATGAAAAATCCCAGCAAAGCCAGGGCGAGAAACATGCGAGTCTGTGTCCTCGCCATCTTTCCCGGTTATGTTGACTAACTCCAACACTATGACAACTGAAAATCTTCACATTTTCTCTCTATCCGCTGTTAGTAAACCGTCCGTGTGTGTATATCGCACTGTTTCTGTGTGTTCTGTCCTGTTGAAGTGTGTGCATTCAGTGTAATGAAGCCCTATTCGGTTGAAGCCGGGCTCTCCAAGTCTTCTCTTTCAGCTGGGGAAAAAAAGAGCTGGATTGAAACGGGACAGGATGAAGGAGCGACACCCAAGGAGGAGATGCGATATTCCACTTTCCGGCAGAAACCATGAACCCATAGCCTAAACCCAGCAGAATAATGGGCTGTTTCAGCGTTGGGTGCCGATGTGTTTGAGAGGTGATTAAATATATAAAATGAAATTGCCGCATTTCGAGAATCATTTAATACCTTGCGTAACATCAAGACTGCATTGTGACTTTGCTAAAACAATCAAACAAACAAACAAAAAACAAAAAAACAGTCCTATTGAAGAACAAAGGAAAGCAAATAAAAACAACCCAAATTTGATTAAAATTACAATTAGGGGGTTTATTATGGCGAATTTTTCATCAAGCCTTCTGAAGTTTGGGTCGTGTTTGTTGCAGATCAGGAGAAGACCTTTTTGGTCATTAATTTAATCTTGTTTCCCAATCAACAACTGTGTGCATAGTCAACAACAGCTCATCACAGTCACTGTTAATTTGTCGTGCCTTGAAGTTTGTGTTTCAGCACGCATCCTGTAGGGTGAAATCTTGCCGCACTCTAACAGCCGTTTCGCCCCCAAATGAAAAACGGAGGAACTGCAAAGAAAAGCGCAATTCAATAGGGGGCCTTTATACAAAAGGGAGTGTGATACAGCTGAAAGGTCCTCTGTAAATGGATCTGTGTTAAGTCGTCAAACGTCATAGCAGTGGAGCTATTTGGACCTTTGGAGCTGGATAATATAGAATAATACATGAAAATGTAATAGAATGGCAAAATTTTGGACAATTTATAGCTCAGCTGGGGTCGAGCAGGGGAACACAAGGAGCACACCCAACAGAACAAGACATCATGGAAGCCTATGCCAGCTATTAATGAGATAATGTGTGTGTGTGTGTGTGTGTGTGTGTGTGTGTGTGTGTGTGTGTGTGTTCAAATATCTTATTGTCTGAGTGCCAACGCCTTGATTAGAAAGGAAAACCTTTAATCTTCCTCCCACTCACCCCCACCCCCAAGAGCCCACAACCACTTACAATATTGGGGATTGCAGACTGGGCAACAGGCAACACAGAAATATCGTGTAAATATCAAACTGTTTACAGGCCGTCACAGCTGCAAGAGTCAGATCACTTTTAAATGAATGTCTCAAGTTTCTGTACCAAATAAGTCCAGCTAGGCTAGATATTTTATAGCTCTAATTGTTCTTGAGTAACAGACTATGAATTGGCCTCCAACACATGACATGATTCCGGGTGGTCTGGCTTTGCCACTGGGCAAATACATTATTCATATATTAAATGTTTCTATCTAACGAGATTTTACTGGATTATTCTGCATCAAAGCTTTGGTTTGGGTAAATATCCTGGTAGGGGCACGGAGCCAGTTTCTAAGCCCATGTCTTTGTGCGGCTCAGATTTCAAAATACAAAAATTTCACAGTAGATTAGGACTACAACATGTAGGATGTAACTTAAGTACATCATCAGATATTCTCCTTAAAACATTACAACCATGAACATTATCTAAAATGTGGAACTGCCTTTGTGGCACAGTGCACTTGAATGAACGTCAAGTTTATGGACCCTACAGGCTACAGGTTCACATGAACTGGACTTACGAGGAAATTACAAACATTAAAATAATCAATAATCAATCAAAAGTCTGGATGAGTGACATGTACCCAGATTTTGGTTGCATTTTTGACTGCAAATAAGATGCGTCTCCTTCTGGTTTCCATGTTGGTTTCACTAGGAGCACGGTTCATTCAGATAAGGAACAATTTGCCACCCAATATCAAGGCGTGTGTGTGTGTGTGTGTGTGTGTGTGTGTGTGTCTGCTTGCGCGCGCGCATAGATGTATGTGTCAACGCACGTGTTTGTATCGGTGCGCCACGCTTCATTGCGCTCTCTGACGGGGATAAGTGGGAGTGGGAGTGGAGAGAGAAGGCAGTGCCGAGGCAGATTCAGTCGGGATAACTCGCTCGTCCCACGGTCACGGAGAGTCGAAGGCACGTCGTTACCGAGATCCACTGCACCTGCTTGCAACCTGCTGCCACACAGGACGGAAACCCTCCTGCATGTCCACAGGGTAAGTCAGCATTGAAACACTCCGTTTCAATTTGCGATACGGATATACGCGTCTCTTTCTTCAGGGTTAATTGTTTTACTGGAATATTTATTGGGACATGGGAATTTTCAGCGTTCAAAATAATAATCTGTTCATTATCATGCCGGGTTGTCAACGGTAAAATTTCGAGAAATATCATACAGACCCAATACTTCTAGTCCCTGGAAAGAACAACATAGACAAAATAATTATGTGAATGACTACTGGTCATAAAATAACCAAATAATATTAGCCTAAACTTGCAGGCTGCGCACAGCAGAGAAGGCAGTTGGGCTGCACGGCAGATGGGGAGACAAAAGGAGAAACCGAGTGAAAAACTGAAACAAAGGACGTTAGAAATCATTTTGCTTGGGCACTGGCTGCGCCTGCTTCACAGTTTGGACGCTGAATTCTGCAGTTAAAAAAAGACTAAATGCCATATCGCAAGTTAGTGTAGCCAGTATCAAACGTCAGAGTAAGTTAATTTCAATATGGTTCAAAGAATATTGAATTCAAAATCTATCAGTCACTGACAAATGTCAGCCAAAACCTGAATTTAATTTCACATTATGAGTGTGCCTTGCTCTTTTTTGCTTGATTAGAAAAAAAATGATTATAATTTATCAATTGCATTATAGTAATGGCTTAAGAATTCATATTGGGAAATCATCATCTTTTTTTATTATTCTTTTATTTTTAGCCAGTCTAATTCAGTGCTTAAGTTTATTTCCATCTTTAATTTGAAATAATAATGATGGCGATATTGTGAGGTATCTTAAATTTAAAAAAACTGCAGTGCACATCCATCTGCTTTTGACCAGAACAGTCTTTGAACAGCTTTTTATTTTTTTTTATTTATTTATTTTTTTCTACAGTTCAACCATGGACCACACGTTACTACCTCGGTCCATCTGGACCAGTGACAGTAAATTCCTGCAGCATCCCGCGGATCTCTACACCAGTGTGATTGTTACGCGCAGCATCCCTAGAGGCACGTCCTTTGGTCCTTGTGTACTCCAAAATACCTTCTACGACACCATTGCCTTCATAGCGCAGAAGTCCTGCGACAAACGAACAAAGTCCTACGTATTTCGGGTAAGTTTTGAATTAAATTAAAGCCAGCTCCCTCCTCATGGCACCAAATAATGTAAAACTGAGAGAACTGACTTCTCTGACTGAATACTGGAGTAAGTTTGTGGTTGACTCACCAAAGAGATGTCTTTCTTTGTATGGTCAAGATAGGCTATGTTTTGCGCAATCGATAGCCAACTTGCACTGAAATTTTTATTTTATTTTTTTCCTCATATGTGACTTAACCTGCTCTTTCACACCATCTATTAGTGTGTTTTGTATTTGTCCCGATGGTCATGTCTTAGCCCTCCCTTCAAAAAGATCCTGATCAATGGTTAAATAAAGGTTTCAGGATTCAGATAAATAATAAAAGTTCAGTCTACTGGCAGAGAAATGTGCCGTTTCAACTGTGTCACCTCCACTTGTGATTATTTTTGAAGACCTCAAGTCTGTACAAAAGCTAGACAATAATCTAATGATTTTAAATTGTGAAACTTTTAGGTTTCAAGCACAGTCTTCATGATTCCTGTCAACAGGTAGACCCTGAGGCCATGCGCAATTCTGCGCTGGTGCTGTCCTGGCTGCGTTTGGTTCAGGCTGCGCGTAACGGAGAGGAGCAGAACACCGAGGCCTTTCTGAAAGCGGGTCAGCTGTATGTGCGCACCACCCGGGACATCCGGCAGGAGGAAGAGCTGCTGGTGTGGTACGACCAGGAACTGTCTCACCTGCTGGGCTTCACAGACATGACAACTAGAGGACCAACTGAAGGTGAGGCAAGATCATACAAAAACGTCGTTGATTGTGAGCTATAGAGAAAGGCCCTACTACAGGTTTTGCTTAAGGACACTTCTGCAGGATAGATTTTTGCGGACACAATCCCTATAGCATGTGATATAAAAAGAGAAAACATTGGTGGATATAGTTTTATTGCGCAATGTATGTGCACCTTGCTCAATGTACGTTTTGACATAAATATGCCAGTAAAAGCAGAGAGTAAAATGTCCTCGAGACAAAAATACATGTTTTATGGGTATGCTAATGCATGTATTTATTTGTACACATATTCTACGATGTGGTCTCATATGATTTCTGTCTCCTCTACAGATTTAAAATGTGGAAAATGTAATCAGGTCTTCAAGAATGAATATCCTTTCCTGGCGCACTGCCGATTCCTGTGTGCCCAAGTAAAGAGTGACACCTGGAGCCGAGAGGCTTACGAGCACAAACACATGGAAATTAAGAGGCAACATCGAGTGACAGATTTCCATAACATCGCCAGAGATTTGGAACATAAAAAAACTGGCACTAATGAGGATGCCGAGATTTCCTCTAGGAAAAGGAAATACGAGGAAACACTTTTTCCCAAAGGACGGAAATCAGTTCTCCTAGAGAAAACTAACATCTCAAATGACAGTATCACTCAACTAACCAGGGACTACCACCAAGCGGCACTAAATACATCTGCCTCCACTCTGAAACTGACAGCTGATAAGCTCAAACAGGACCATTTAGGATGTAAGAACGACGCTCTTGCTGAAGTCGGGGAGACCAAAGGGAATTTTACGCACGACAAAGACGTGGACGTACAGTCGGAGAGGGGAGGGAGCTCTGGTGTGCATTCAAGTAGCAGCAGTGCGTTTTCTCTGGTTCTGTCAAATAGTCAAGGGGAGCAGAAAAGCGCTTTCTGTAAACCGAGCAAAAGAACTTCTCCCCCTGAGCCTCCGGCGCATCTAACAAGCGCGCCAACAGCTCCCTCTAGCCGCCTTGAGGACATGACAGATGTTTTCACCTCCAGGACTGTCATGGGATACGGCAACCTGATGGCATCCAACATCTTGACTGGCGAGTTACAGAGCGCACAGGCTGTGCCCTCTCAGGTTGCCATAAGCAGTGCTTTCCATTACGCACCGGAGCACTGGTCGAGGAACATAGGCGCTCAGCTTCAGACCACATCCTCTCTCACTATCCTTCCGCCGACCTTCACCTCGTTCGGAGTGTCAGTGCAGAACTGGTGTGCCAAATGTAACCTGTCGTTCCGGATGACCTCTGACCTCGTTTTCCACATGCGCTCCCACCACAAGAAGGAGTTTGCAGCGGAGTCCCAGGTGAGGAGAAGGAGGGAAGAGAAACTCACCTGCCCGATCTGCCACGAGTACTTTCGAGAGCGGCACCACCTGTCCAGACACATGACTTCTCATAACTGAATCTATTAAGGACAAAACTCTATTTATTTCCTAAATGATGCGTAAAGTGTCTACATTTAACTGCTTTAGATTCCAGATTCATGGTAAGACTTTGTTGAATGTAGGTAGCTGTACAGAAAATAGGAGTTTGCGCACCCAGGGCGCAGTGGACACATTATGGCCATCAGAGCCTGTCCACTAGATGACGATAGAGGTACGTGTAAATTGACTTTACCACAAGTTGACTGTATGTCGTGTAGTCTTGTTTGTGAGCTTGATGATTAAATTATGTGTGAACTGTGCCTTATGAAACTCAGGATGGGATCGAGAGAGAGAGGGGTCTGGAGGACAGCTCATGATTGTCATAAACATCTCGACGCAATTCTTTTATTTATCAGCTTACTCTCTGTAATATAAATCAGTGGTTTGCTTTGTACAGATAATATAGAGTGTTTTTGCACATTCATTTAAAAATCTAAAATCATAAAAAACGACGTTGTTTTGAGTTGTTTTATTCCATCCCACGAAACATCAAAAACAAAGATTGTAAAGCATGTTGTCCTTATTTTTATTTTATTTTTTTTCCAATAGGTGGCGTTAGAGATCATTTCTCTCCTGTCTTAGCAGTGGGCACATTCATCACAAGCATGAATCCACCAAATGTATGAGCATAGACTGGCATAAAAGCCATCATGGCAGTTTTATTTCTGGAGTAACAGCTGAAATAACAACACCTCAATAATCTAGACAGAAATGGGCAGCTTGAACATCGAATACAAGGGAAATGAGAAGGTTGTTCATTTTCTTATTCAGATCTGAAACCAAAATGACAACATGTAACACTATTCAGATTGTTTTAACTGCACTGAAGCAACATATGCCTCCTTTTCACACTGAACACTTGAGTATTTCAGAATCTGAGTTGGGATGAGATACATGCAGGGATAACTTTAAGGTTGCATTCAAATGATTAGTAGTTGATGTAAAGCATCTCAAACTAAACCAGGTCTTAAATTTTAATAGTTGCACTGTTATCATCAATTCACAGACCTGCTGTGATTGAAGGCCATAAAGTAGTGATTTAAATTTTTTTTCTTTGAACAGTGAACAGCATACAGTCTCCTCGCGGTAGGCTGTGGACAGATGGACATAAATAACCTTCTCTGTTGCAGGCAAATGAGGCGGGAAGAAGGCATTAAGTTCATGGGAAAGTTAAGCATCGACCCTGCGTGAAAGTTCAGTCAGTGTTGTAATATAAGCAGATATGCAAACCCACCTACACTCAGTTTGCACACATTTTTCCTTGGGGAATACCCACCCTCTGGGGCTGACATACTGTAAATCTGTATGACATAAATTGATTGTCTCGGAATGATCACTTTAATGATCTTATACTTATTGTAATTTACAGTGGTAGATGTTTTTGTAGTGATGGTTAACAAGCAGTATATTGCTCACCTTTTTATTTAAGATCATCACTGACTACAAGTGACCCAAACCTAACAAAGTATAGACTAAAGCTTATTCAGAGTCCCATTTTTTCATCAGCCGACCAATGGCAGAAGTTCATTTTACTTGTTTCTATAGCAGTTTGACTTGTTTTAAGATTTTTTTTCTTTGATGAAGTGACATTTTCTTGAACCTGATGCAATTTTCAAGTTTCTCAAAGTTCTTGAAACAATTAAGTGAAACTGCTTGAGAAACAAGAACAATTCCCCAGTGACTTTTTTTTTTCATTTGTTTTGAGAAAACTGCACAATTAAATGACAAATTAAGGATGACAAAAACACAGTGTCACTCTTGTCGTAATTACAGCAGAACAATTAGCTGTCTCAGCTCTGCTGCAATAATGTGAGGAAAGAGCTGTTTCAGACTGGACACAGAAAATCCTCTGTTCATTGCTCTCCTTTAATTGAACCGCCATCATTTGGAAAAACAAATATTGTTCTTGGTTCCCTGCTTGCCGCTCGTTTCGTTTTGGCTTTCAGGTGCACTGGGCTCTGAGTTTCAGTGCCCGCTGTGGTTTTGTCGACTGGAATTGACTATTGTGAGTATTCTCCTGTGACTGTGATTGCGGTTGACATCGTGTTCAGTTTGTAAAAGCAGACTGTGGTTCCACACTGTAAAGGGGATCAGTCAGGAAATGAGGAAAAAAATAGGAACCTCAGTGTGTCATTTCAATCGTGCTACTTACTTTGTCGTTTTGCGGGCTTTGAACTAAAACATCCATTGATGCAAACATAATTTATAATAACTCAAATTACTGTCACCATAGTTTAAGAAGAGACTATATTCTACCAGTGTAAAAAAAGGGGTTACACAGGGTTTGTAGGAGTATTTCCTGGTTCATTGGAGGAGCACAGGTATGGTCTCTCTCTCTCTCTCTCTCTCCCTCTCACATGCATGCACACAAGCATACAAAACAGTATTATATTCTCAAACAAATCCACTATTTTATCTGGATTCATGGATTATATTCCATTCCATTTGAGTTAGGGTTGTGTGTTTGTGCTCATCATCATCTGTTACACAGAACTGCCCTTTTACAATAGAAGGCTATGTACCGGCCAGCAGTCTTGTCTTTTACTCAAGACTTGGTCCAGTGTCTCCTACACCCACTGTAATTCAAACAAACCCTTGCATTGACAAACACCTATTATAATTCAGTTTCTTGCAATGGAAATAGTAAAAGAAGCTGTATAATCACGACATGCCAGCCCTCTTTCGTTCCCCTTTCATGCACATAAGTATACTTTTACTCATACATACTATATGTAGAAATCCAGTGGACAAACCAAATCAGACAGGAGGGAAGTCATAACCTGTTTTTGGCGATATGACAACAGCTGACTGGTATCACATTATTCCATTTTTAGCC